>CAKALG010028144.1:0-16016 GCA_916700815.1 Helicolenus hilgendorfi | reverse complement strand
CAGTGTTGGACAGTAACATGTTACTGTAATATTATTACTTTCCCCAGTAGCGAGTAGTGTAAGGGATTCAAATTCCCAATACAGTAATTATATTACAGTTTTTTGTGCCAGGTAGGTTTACGTTACGAAAGTATGATAGATTTAAAGGAATGACTAATATGTCATTTTTAATTTTTACACTTCCTGAGTAACTTGGCAAACACTGGTATGTAATCATTCATGTATAAACACAGTAAAGGGTTCATACATTACATTAAAGGACCTAGATAAAATATTATATAATATGTACAGTATGTATGGCGATACAAAAAGAACACTTGCTGGTTTCTGTATGAAAACAATTAAAACAGCTAATAAACTTTGAATATGTTCTGCTGTATAAACATTTAACATTTCCTCTCTTGTCTGTTTTGTTTTATAAAGAGGTTGTCTTGGCTACGTCTCTTTCTGAGTTATTTTATTAGCGTTCATTTTAGTTTTTCGGACGCACACAGTTGAGAAACAACCAGAAAATACAAAGACTAATGAGATATTGATCGATATTGCGATTTTACAGTCGACATTTTTAAAAAAGGCGTGATCAAAACAAAGAGAAACCATACATAATATGGGCCAAGTGACTGCCTTTACAGACTCCTCTCTGGGAGAAATCAAAGGGAAGTCTGTAAAGGCAGAATTACACCGTATAAAAGAGATAATTCACATGTTTGTGTTTGGAGTAAACACCCACTGTGAGCCCCACAGCACAACATCCAGCCCTTAAAACTGCCTTAAAAAACTCCCAGTTTACGTGCAAACTTTAAGTACAAGTGCTATCTCCAAGTCCAACCTTCAATTTAGCTTTGCAAGTAAAAACCAAGTGGCCTCTGGTTTTTACAAAGTCAGTGATTTAAAATACAGAAACAGCTCTTATAGAGTGAACAAACCCCCAGTGCTATATACAAACACTGTACGGTTGGCTTGGACGACATGCTAACAATTTACCAGAGAGACCTCCGGAGGAAACCCAAGATGAACCTGTAAAATCTGCTGTTGTACAGGACACACAAAACACTTGGTAACCACTGTAAGGAACTTAAAATATAAACACACAGATGACTTTCCTCTGTTTGAGAAGTTAAAGGGGACATATCATGAAAAACTCATTTGCACTTATACAGTGCTTTTAAAGTCTCCCGCCCACTCAAAGCGCTTTACACTACATGTCAGCATTCACCCATTCACACACACACACATTCATACACTGAGGTACATACACAAGGTGCCAACTTGCCCATCAGGATCTAATCTAAATACTCATTCACACATAGATGGCAAAGCCGTTGGGAGCAATTTGGGGTTAGGTATCTTGCTCAAGGACACTTCGACACGTGACTGGAGGAGCCGGGGATCGAACCACCGACCTTAAGATTAGTGGACGACCTGCTCTACCTATGAGACACAGCCGCCATAGGGCTGGGCGATATGGTTAATAAATAATATCTCAAATGTTTAGGCTATATCGCGATATACAATATATATATATATATCTTGATATTTTCATACTTTCTCTAAAATAACATTTTGATTTAACCCTTTGATGCGTACGATCATAGCAGCGTGATCATTCTAGCAAACTAATATGGTGCACTGTCATATTGAAGTCAGATTGATCACTGGAAATGCATTCTTATCAAGTTTAACTAATTATTCACACAATTGAAATTAAATTTTTCTCCAAAATACAGTTTGCAGGCAGTGTCTTTTTTAATTGTACTTGATTTTAGCGATATAGTCATTTACGACATCCCACGTAGAACAAGCTGAAATACATATAGTATACTCGATACATCGCCCACCCCTAATCTGGAGTTCCAACCAAACTGAGAAAAAGACAACCCCGTCAGTTTTTTGTGGGCTACCGGGATCATAAAAGATGTGATTGGTCTTTTTTGGGAGGGGGTCTTAAAGAGACGGGCGCTAAGATGGAGCGTTTCAGACAGAGGGTGAATACAGGTTATTCAGACAGACAGTATGAGAAAAATAGTGTGTTTTTTGAACATTAAAGCATGTAAACATGTTAACTAAATATAAGTATGAACCTGGAAATGAGCATGGTATGTCACCTTTAATATCAGCAGAACCCTGGACTCCCACTGGAGATATTTATCTGGTAACATTTTGTCCCTGTAGAGGTTAATGTGCTCCAACATACAGCACTAATAATTTTCTCTTTTTTCCAGCCACACTGCAATGATTCATGCCAAGTCATCATTCTTACTAACATATATTCTTAATGTCTCTCTATGTCACATCATGATGATTTCCCCTCCGACAGCTTTTACAGTCTAACAGCCTTGCACAAGCTCGGATATATAGTGTTGACAGATATACGGGAAACTGTGACTGCGCTGAGTTACACAAGCTTGTAAACACTGTTTACAATTACAAAGAAAAAAGAAGTTCACTTTTAAGCATGATTGCGTGACGGTCCGGGGATCTAACTCTGATGTCTGTTTGAATTTTCTGATGTGCTACGTTTTCACAATAGCAGCGGCGACTCAGAGTCTTAATTGTGACTTAAGAGGAAAAATGATCACGGGCTTACCTGTCTGGACCATCTG
Organism: Helicolenus hilgendorfi; assembly: GCA_916700815.1. Taxonomy (NCBI): domain Eukaryota; kingdom Metazoa; phylum Chordata; class Actinopteri; order Perciformes; family Sebastidae; genus Helicolenus; species Helicolenus hilgendorfi. Next base: position 13,413 of record CAKALG010028144.1, on the reverse strand, counting down.
CATAGTTTCTTTCTATGATTGCTTCCTGATTTTCTATAGCAAGGAAGTGTGAGGAATTACCTCTTCAAAGGCATGTGTGCCCCACCAGCACTAATCCCCAGTTAATGGCCAGTAGGAGCAACAGACCCCAACAACCTCACATCCTGCAGAGGTTTCATGTACATAATTCCTTTGCCTGGTTAAAAAGAATCCCAAATTGTGAAAATACAACAAGCAATCATAATTATAGGAAGAAATATCAGAATCTGTATCCTCCCCTGATGAATCCAGGATGAAATTTTAGTGATTGTCACAACCCTCAACCTGATTATTGTCACAAAATACCTCTTTTACAGTGCTGTACATCAACAAAGTGTAATTAGTGATTAACTTTCCTTTGCAGAGCTGAGGCGGTTGGAGTGGTTTGTTCCAGTGACTCTGTGAGAAACAAGCAGAGCTCTCCCTGGTGGCCTCGAGCTGAACCAACAGACCGTAATTGGACTCACAACCCTCCAATTTACAGAATTAAGGAGAGCCATCAGCCTGTCTTATTCTGCTGATTTGTGCTCAGGACAAACACTTTTTTTTTTAGAAACAAGACTCCAAGACTGGGGTTGACAAAAAGGAAAATTGAGATTCTGAAATGTAAGCTACGGCTACAAGTTCAAAATCACTGATGTTAAATAAGAATTTTAGACCATTTAAAAAGGAATTTCCCATTAACCATCTGAGACCCACTAAGACGTTTTGCATGGGCGGCACAGAGGGTCTTTAGGGGGAGATAGCAGGTCAGCAATATATCAGCACTGTGTTTCAAGTTGTTCTAGTCATAAATAAGAAATAAACATGAATGAATTAAAATAAATTGTGAAAGTGTATAAGGGATAAAAACATTATGATAGAACTATATGATGGCCATTCCCATGCTAAGTTGTTGCAGCAATTTTTGGGTTGATACTAGTTGTTACATGGATTTTATGCTAAATTCAACCATTTTTTCACCACTTGAGAATTGATAAATATCATCAATAATCAATCCAAAATACCACATTAAGACACCAGGGCCTTGAAGAACACAAAAGAAAAAGCCATGCTGTGATTTTGTATACATTTTTTTTGACATTTGGAGATTTCTGCAAGAATTGTATTTTTTGGCGATAGGATGGCGAGCACTTCTGTTCTAGAAACTGCTAAGAAACCATTCTTATTGTCAATCTAGCTAGGAAAGCCATCAATCGTCTGAATGCTCTAGGTCTGTAGTTTGTGGCTGTAAAGTTTCACAAGGCTGTGATTATCCTAGAGGTCACCACAGGTCATTTTATACAGTGACGTCAAGTTTCAAAAAACAATCTCACTAAAATGAAATGGCTACTGTGGGGACTAACGTCATCACAAATGAAAACAGGTGGGCTCATTGGATCTACAAGCGTCTCAGCTTTACAGTGATACCCAATTTATGTAATTCCAAGACTGTTTAGGGACCCCAGTATGCAGAAATATTCAAATACACCATTTTACAACAGGCGAAAATAACACATTTATACTGCATTTAAAAAAACTGCTTGGCTTTGCACAAAACTGCATGTGATTATCATAAAGTGAGCATGTTTGTAAAGGGGAGACTCGTGGGTACCCATAGAACCCATTTTCATTCACATATCTTGAGGTCAGAGGTCAAGGCCCTTTGCTGTATTTCGTCCCCCTCTCTTCCCTTTCCAGTCTATATCCTGTATATCTAATAAAAAGGCAAAAAGGCCAAAAAAAAAATTAAATAAATAATCTAAAATATAAATAAATAAATAAAAAAGACATTTTGCTGTGGAATATAAATGCATAGGCTTCTTTGCAAGAAAGGGACCCCCCAATTAACGCTTTAGCGCTTCAAAGTCAAATATTTACTCTAATACAAGCACAATTAATTGGTGAAACATGGATGTTGTTGCTGCACACATGTAGAACAGATGCCACTGAGCCTTGGGGAAGCGCAAACACTTCACGTTCACGTCGCTGATCTCTCTGGCTGCTTTGCAATGATTTAGCATTTGTTCAAATTATTCAGACATCACAGTTTGTGCCATGTGACCTGTCAGCACTCGTTACGGAGCGGGTACGGCTGAAGAAGTGTGACACGCCGGCCGAGGCGACTGTACTGTAAGCGTTTGGATGGTTTGAAAACACCAGCGTTTGAAGCTTACACTTAAATTTAAGGTAATCTGTTAAGAAAAAATAATATTTATCAAAATAAAAATGACAGCTGTAGAAATTGTTCCTCTATTTCATGACAAAAAATGTTAAATCCCCATGATTCAATGCTTTCCAATGTGTTATTCATTTATTAATGTATATAGATGAAGATTGTGCAAGTGATTTTATTTATAAATAGTAATTTCTCTCCGAGGTTGCAAACACTTTGATTGGTAATTTCTGGATTATTTGTGCTCCTCTTCCAATATTTATGCCCTCTGTAATGGATATCAAGACAGTTTTCAGCTAATGGTTGAAGATATCGCCACCCAAGCTCAACGAGGAGGCCGTCTATTGGTCGAACCGTAAAATGTTGAATCTTTAATCGCCTCACCTTTTGGCTAATTCATAATTTAGTGAACTGGGAGTGAAGCGTTTAGCTTTTCCTGGCTATGGCCCGCTAAGTGAAATGGTGTGGAAAGTGTGAGGTCATTAACCTGTTACAGGTATGTTCTCTCCTAATATTAGGGATAATGTATTCCAGCCAAGGGTGACAAAAAAGAGCGAGAAGTCGTTTGCGGGCATTCGTTTTTTAGAAAACTTCATTTGAGAACATTAGGTTATGAAAAGTTAATATGGCTTTTAATCAGGAGAGATATCCCTTCATATCTGGGTGAGATTTCCACTCTGCTGCTTGTGGACCGATAGAGGAAGAGCACGAGATAACTTCCCATCATCCTCCTGTGCATATCACACTGTGTTCATATTTATAGCACTGAATTCTCAACCTAACCATTATCTCCCATTGTCCATTGTCACTTAAATGTTCAGCTAAAGTTAAGATTGCATTTGAATACCTTTGTATAAAAGAAAATATAAATATTTTTTCCCCCTTTTATTAATGAAAATTCCCTTAATACTAATTTGTACAGAACATGTTTTGGGTTTTTTGGGGGGTGATAATTAAATAATACCGTTTATTGACTTCCATTAGAATTGTAAGTTGTGCCTTAAATGTTCAGCTAAAAATAAGATTGCATTCAAGCATCTTTGTATAACAGGATAAAGATATTTTTCTTTTTCATTTGGTCTTTGTTTATTAATGAAAATTCCCTTTAATACTGATTTATACAGTACATGTTTTGGGTGATGATTTAATATTACCGTTTCTTGACTTTCAATGGAATTGTATCGTGATGATTATCATGGATGTTATTGAAGTTTTTGGCTTAAATGTTCGAGGAGACAAAGTGTAAAAAGTGGAACACAATAACTGCATATTTTAAATGTGATTTTGCATATATTTGCCACATGATTTTATACTGATATTGGAAAAAAATCTTCATATTGGATATTCATTTTAAACATATTGCCCCATCCCTAAATGTGTCATTAAAGTGTGCTACCCTATGAGCCTGGGAAATAATTGTTAGAAACATTTTAGTTATTTATTTGATTTTTTTAAAAATATTATTATTTAGATCTGTCACTAGATTTTACAGATATATGAATTTCAACTTTGTTTTTGTCCTTGGAGGGCAATTGGTTCCGCAGCAAGGCATATTGTAATACATGAAAGAACACAGACATGCAGCACAGTAAGTAGAAGGAGAGGCGTTCCGGAATACAATCGTTCTAGAAGTCCAACAACAGTATTCACTGGTGTCTGACTCACATATCCATAATGTGCATCTAAATACATTAAAAACATTCAAGTCAGATAGAATAAATAGTGTATGACCATATAAATAAATACACATGGAGAGTAAAGTGCATAGTGAATACATGATCAACATCTCTACCATCATAACACAATTGTCACTTTTACATAAAATAGATAAATACCTGAGCAGCTATGTGGTTGAAAAATTAAAAACTAAACGTTCAAATACAGTCACTGAAATAAGAAAGGAGGATGTTGAATGGATGTTGTCATGATGAAAAGTCACAAACAGCTATTTATTTATTTAGTTCTACTTCTCTCTTTTCTATTATACTGTATACTGTATACTGTATGAATGTTTTCCCTGTTTACATGCAGCTTATTGTTCCCACCCCAGTTTTCCAGCCTGTACTGAATCAGTTTCCAACTAGGGGAGGTTATCTAAAAGAAGGTGTTGACTAACTATCATGTGATTTTGTCGACTAATTTAATCAACAGATCTGTAAAACTGAGTTCTTCTATAAAGAATCACACAAAAACACCACTTTAAATCTTGTGTTTACCAGAGATGTGCTCATAAGTTTCTTGGAAATAAGTCATTCAGCATGAAAAAAGCATTAAAAAAAACACTAATCGGCTAAATAAAGAAGACCAAAATGACCAATTAGACTAATCAACTTAGAAGGGGCAGCCCTATGAAACACTATGAATATCTTAACACCATCATTGTACAATGTATATTCAAAAAATGTTGGATTTAAGTCCTATTTTCTTCACTATGCTCATTTCTTCTTTTTTTTTTTTTAAATCTACTTTAGTTATTGTATAGTATATTATTTGTCTTTTCAATTGTATTTTGGTTCTTACCCTCCAGTAAAGCATGTGACCTGGCTGCACCACAATGTCCCACAATCTATTTATCCATATCAATTATAGTTTGATATGTGGCAGATGATGCAGATATGTTTGCATTGCATCATATTCCTCTTTGCATCTGTTCTTTGACTCAACTCCTACATACATCTCAATACGCTTAATGTTTCCTGACGCTCCGTTTGACTCTGTGCAGACGACGCCATAACTCCTGATGTTTTTTTATCGATCCTTCAGCCTCTGTTGAATTTATTTCTACAAGTCTATACAAATCTGTTTCTGTGCAGCCTATTGTACCAGAGGGGTTAATGTATTACACAAAGTGTTCAGATCAGGGATTAGATTTTCCCCCAATTCCATCAGTCAATTCTCGGTGCTCTCCGGGGCATTCATCATTTTGACAGTTGCAGATAAGGCAATTATTTTCCCCGAGCAACTACAAAATGTAGACAAGTGCTTCTGTGACAGTGTGTCTGTTTGAGCGGGGAACACAAATATTATTCCACCAGTCACTGATGGCACATATTGCTTGCTACAAAAGCGATATCCTCTGTAACACAAAGGAAACAGATGTTATGAGCATTTCTGTGTCCTAATGCACTTCAGCGTTTCATCTTTGTACAGTGAGGCTCCATACTGCGATTCAATAAGACGTCTTTACACATGGTTTGCTTGTTGAGGCCTTGTTTTCTGCAGCTGGAGGAAATATGTACTCGGTAATAAAAGGCTATGATTGTTTTTTATGGAGCTACACGGATGTTCTAATTGTCATTTAAATACCAATTTGATTTATTTTTCCTGACTCTCTTTTGAAAATCTGCTTCAGAGCAGCAGCAAGAAAACATAATCAATGTTAAATTATTGCATTATATGCATTATTTTTCATTGTAACATAACAGAAATAAAAATATATTAAAATATAAATCTGAATACTAACTGTGCAGCCACAACAACCACACTGTAATTAATTAATATGTATTTTTTACAGATGAAAGAAGAGTACATGCAGTAGTTTTACATTGTTTTGAGCATGATATTTATATAAAAGCACACCATGTCCACCTTACTGTCCTGAGATCTGCTCCCTCAGCAAGAGCGTTTACACATGTTTAAGCTCAAATGAGGGAGCTGCTGGCTGCAGGTCTGCCTGTGATCTCCTCTATGAACCCCTGGGGGGCAGCAGAAGACCTTCATTTCTACAGCAGTGCAGCTGCTTACGGCTGACTTACACCACTGTCACCTACCGCTGAGGCTCAAGTCAGGCCACGATTCAGGCTGCTGATAAAACAAACATTAAAGTTTGCTCTTATAAGCAAACTAAGATTTCATAGAAACTTCTTTCTTGCTTGTTCTGCCTCTGTTTCTCTGTTGTCAGATTCCCAAAAATGTACACAAACGCTAAAGTAACTAATGGGAAAAGATTCTTTAATGCAAATATTCATTATTTTTAGACTCAAAATCCCCTTAATAAATCAGTTTTATTTATGTATGCAAATCTAATAAGAGCATAAGAAGAGATCACTGTCAGATTGCCAAGAATATCAGTCTGTTTGCATTCATTACACAGACATTAATAAGCGTGATTTTTAGATGTCCAATACAAAATAAAGGCATCTTAATATGTAATGAGACTATTACAATTAAGAGATTTAGAGAAAAATAATCAAATGTTAATATCTTGACTTCCTATTTTGCTAATCTGTGACCCAAACACATTTGTATGTGAAGCAACGCAGGTCTTAAGTGCACTCTAGGTGGATTATGCTCCTTATATGCTTATAATACCTTTCATATGAGTATTATAAGTGCCAGATTTTGTTGTCTGAACCTCAGAGTTAATAAATGTGAGAGAGCGGGAGGCAGAGCGGCGGGATGACGTTAGGCTGAGCTCAGGTCTGTCATCGGATCAAAGTGGGAACTTGTTCTCCCATCGCTGTCAGCACGTTTTAATGATCGTTGAGCCGGGCCAAGCTGTTCCTCCCTAAAACTTTCCCATACCAAGTGTCTGATAGATTCATGGCTTAATCATTAACTTGCACTTAATTCGTCTGGAGCGAACATTAAGCTCAAATTACAAGGGGATTTTGGCAAAGGTCGGTTTCATGCAGCAGCTGACGTGTAGGTCCTTGAAAATAAAGGAGTATATATTATTAAAAAAAAGTCACTGAGTAATGAGAAGAAAATAAATAATTGCAAAAAAATTATATATAGAGCTGGAATGGAATGATTGAACACATGTTATCCTTAAATCTGCTAATTTTGGCAACTAGAAAACAAACGTTCACTAATTATTTTTTATCAGTATTTAACTGTAATGAAACATCATCCTTTAAAACGTATAAAAAGCAGATGTTGAAGACTAAAGGAAGGATGTGCCTACCTAAAATAAGATTATACCTTAAGAAAACCTCGAACCTGAGCCGTCTATAATAACTGGATAATTGTGAAAATAAAAACATTACAGTCCATCTCTTCAACATTATGGGCTAAATTATATCCAGCAGTACGTCAGACTAACACTTTCATCTTGTTCACTGAACGTAACGTCCAGTTTAAAGACGTCATTGCTCACTGACATCAAAAACAGTAATTCATTCTGTAGTAATTCCTTTCTAGTTAGAAAGCCAAAACCTCCGTCAGTAAAACAACTCACTTTGTGATTTGAATAATCATAAAATACAGAAAAGCAAAAGGCATTTTTCTTGAAAAATAGCCATTCCTCTTAAACGGCAGTGCTATCCTCAGTTTTAAAGAAAAAGGTGATATTGCGGTATATAGAAGTAGAAACTGACTCCTTTGGTGCAGGAATATAGAGAGGAACAGTTAAAGGATGGCAAAAATGATTCAAATAACAAAAACAGTGTCATTACTGGACTGACAAAGGTTTCATGAGGCCGTCTGAGCTGAGCTGCTGTGACAATAAATCACACACAGAAAGAAGGCCGAGGCCTTTATGGGGAGTGCCACCCATATATTGACTGCACATCATGGCAGCCCTCCTGTTGTAGGCTGGATTATAAATCCCATTTCTCAAAGATATATGGGACTTTTGATGCGTCAGACCTGCCTTTTCTTCAACCGAACCACGTTTGATTTTTCTCCCCCATTTACACTCAAATTATTCCCAAAACTGTTTCAAAGTCGACTTTAAAGTCACTGAAAAGTGATTTACGTGTACAGTAATTAGACTTTTGATCCAATTTTTCCATACAAAGCCAATAATGTTGCAACTATTTGGATAAGTAACACTTTTAGTAGACCTATTAAATCTTTGTACTTAAATTAGCTTACCCCTTTTTGTGTGAAAGTGTCCTGCCCGCCTGTACGTCTGACTGGACGCATGGTGCTTGTAATGAATGAGACGGCTGGTGTAGGCCTCCACAGGGCTGAAAAGTTGTTTCAAGGAGAGAGGGAGAGAGAGAGAGAGAAAAAGATCAGCCAACAGATGATGAGAGGAGAAACCAAGCTGAACCGGGGATCGGCCCCTTCAAACTGTCCCAAAACCGACGTCTGTCCCAGCAGAAACTCTCATCTCTCAGCCTGCCAGAGACGGAGATCTACCACGTTAAGGGTTTTTTGAGTACAGACCGAATGCATCTATAGCATCAATAACGAGACAAAAACTGACAAGTGCTTAAAGTTGGTGTTTAATGTTTAGTCACATTGTTACTTTGGCATACTTATTCTTTGATCAGATATTTCCTTTCCTTTTTTGGGGGGCTTTTTGCCTGATAGAGAGCTACCGAGGGGCTCCGTTGATCAGATATTTCCTGACTGGAATTTGAATTTAGCTTATTTTATTTAGAACAAAACACAAACATATTGACAACTTACTTTGCTAAAAAAAATAAAATAAAAAATAAAAAAAGGTTTAAAAATATGTGCTTTTAGTCGCTACAGAAACTGAGACATCGAATTTGGCAATGGTAGTGAAAATTTCAAACGATACCGAGCCCCGAGGACGCAAGATCAGGTTTTGTCCTTGGTTTTCTTCCTGGAAATTCAGGGATTTAGTGATCTGAGGTGGTTTACATTTTACAACTACAACTGTTTTGTCTATTGAGCTCTGCCTATTGACTATGTTTGGGCTGTGAACAAGAAATAAAATCATAGGAATGACGTAAAATGTCCCCACCAGAAATAGATGTTCTGCGTACAGAAAATACAATTAAATAATGAATCAATCGATCAATCTATTATGAAAAAAAATTCCAAATTAACATGCAGTTTTTTGGTGTCCTGATGTGGTGGATAACCTCAGTATTCGGAAAAATCCTGCAATTCTTTCTCTAACTTCTCACCACTAAACTCTTGGGCTGCGCCACACATTTATTATTTCAGACAGGAATACTTTGTGACACTTAACGCCTCTACATTGTCTTTGCGTGAGGAAAAATATTTACATTTCCACTGCATGGATTTTGCTGAAACTATTACTGTGTCTGGAGTGACTTATGGTAAGTTTACAGTCAGCGCTTTGGAGCACAAACAGATATGCGCACACATACAGAGGGGAGCTAAACACAAACACATGCATGCACGCACATGACCGTGCACACACAAACACGCCATCCTTCAGAGCCATCGATTCCGTTTTGAATAGTGTATTTTCTCCTCAGTCTAGATAGTCTTGCCACTGCCCATGCTGTTAGTGCGCCAGGCGTTTTCAAACTCTTTACATCCATTACATTCCACTAGGTAAATACCTAATGCTGGAAACATTTGTCAATGTGTGCGCCTGGCTGAACAGAATAGATTATTGGGGGCTGAGTAAAATACACTGCATTTCCAAACAGCACTATGCCTGTGACATATTAAAAACTTTCACACAAGACCCCGTGCAGTTTCCACCCCCTGCACTGAGGATATGTAATATTTCAAGGAAATAAAGCTGACAAACAGTAGTAAACATTCTTGGTAAAGAATAGGAATGTCACTATTTCAAATAACATGAGCAGTCAGGCTATTTCTGCCCCTTTAGCAACAATATACAGTATATATATGCCACTCTTAAACCCTCTTCATGTTAATGGAGAGGGATAATTAACAATACCCAGTTTATTTAAACGGAAAGCACTGTTTACCATAAGATCATTCTTCAACTGAATCAAACCTGGATGTAATTTGCAACCATTTATCCCAAGTACAGTGTAATGCGACTCCCAGACTTACTTAGGTTAAGGCTGTCGATTGATTAAAATACTTAAACGCAATTAATCGCGCATTTTTATCTGTTCAAAATGTACCTTAAAGGGAGATTTGTCAAGTATTTAACACTCTTATCAACATGGGAGTGGGCAAATATGCTTGCTTTATGCAAAATGTATGTATATATTTATTATTCAAAATCAATTAACAGCACAAAACAATGACAAATATTGTCCAGAAACTCTCACAGGTACTGCATTTAGCATAAAAATATATGATCAAATCATAACATGGCAAACTGAAGCCCAATATGCAACAACAGCTGTCAGTGTGTCAGTGTGCTGACTTGACTACGACTTGCCCCAATCTGCATGGGATTATCATAAAGTGACCATATCAGTTTTTCCTCCAGAATATCTGTCCAAACTTTTGCGTAAGTTTGGCAGTGTTTTTTAGCCTCCTTCTCGACAAGCTAGTATGAGATGGTTGGTACCAATGGATACAATATGATACCAGTATCTTCTCTCTAGCTGAGCCAACTACAACCTAAAAATGGCAAGTTGCGTTAAAGAAATTAGTGGCGTTAAAAAGAACTTGCGTTATCACGTTAATATTAACGCCTTACTAATGTTTCGACACAACATTTTGGGGGGAAAAATTAGCTAAAACTCTGGATTGCAGTAGAAGCTGATTTCTTCGATTAAAACCAGTTGCGAGCAGAACGAAACCATTTCGTAGAGAAAAACATTCCCATCGTCTATTTTGATGGAACCTGTTGCAGAAACGTTTCAAGCTCATCACTTCAATTACCACGACATTCAAACGGGGATAACTGACTCATCTTGGGAGTCTGAACACACCTAAATAGTAATGGGAAAGGACCAGTTTGGGTCTCATTAATTGGATTAACATCTCTCTAAAATGGCTGGTAATAATATGCATGGAGCAGTGGGAAGTCTCCGAAATGTGAGTTACGGAAAACAATGTTGACTTTTTTTAACTCAAGTAATTAGAATTAGTTACACGGTCACAACTAAATATGGAAATGTGTTCATTCAAGTGAAACAGTAAAGTCTCTTGTTGGGTGGAAGCATCATGTATATGCCATATAAGGTAATATATCCTATAATATTCACCAAAGAGATTACGTTTTATAGATCCTGCGTTTGTTTTTTTGTTAGTTTGGTTGGTTTGTGCCAGATTGCAATAAGGTTAGACAATGATCCAAGGAAAGGAGATGGGACCGATCCGATCCAACATTGGTATTACGTTCCGATACTGGCGTAATTCACATATCGGACATCAGACTAAGCTTACCGATCCACGTACCGATCCAAATAAACATGTCAATTTGCCATTCATTGTATGCCTCTTTAAAATTCTCTTATTACTTTCAAACTCATTTATAGAAATCTACTAGTAGTCGATAATTGCTGTGCACTTGATGTGTTCATGTTTTAAAAACATTAAAAGCAGTTACCATAGCAAATTTGCCCTCCTACACATGATTGTATGTGAAGCCTACTTAACCAACAGTTCAAATAAATAGCTTTGGAATACATTTAAACTGAATGCAAAATTGCAATAAAATGCAAATATTATGCAAAAAGAGCTCTGATATCGGAATTACACCGGTATCGGCATATATCCAAATTCAGGTGTCTGAATCGGATCGGAACTGGAAAAAAAAGTGGATCGGTGCGTCTCTATTGTACCAAGGAACAAGTGATTTGTTTTTGGTGCAGGTCCAGGCAGTGTTTAAACTATTTTTCCCACTGCGGGATGCAACATTTTTAAACATTTTGGCTATTTTCTCATGTTCTAATTAATTGAATGAATACAACTGAATTAAATTAATAAAATCTTGCACATGTATGCTTTTTTTTTTTTATCACTACGTGCATTTTGATACAGACATGATGCAGAGTAAAAACATTTCCTTCTGCTACTGTAAAATAACACATTTAGAGGATTGTGTAGCCTTGGGGATAACTCTTAAAAAATGCATTATATGAAGCTTATTTGTGTGTGACTAAACTTATATTCATAGAAAAGCAGTCTCAGATGATATAAAAACTCAAGTAACTTTACATCAGCATGCCTCTTCTCTATGCCTCTTTGATCTTCAGTAATTGATAGAGAATGGGACTCCTGTGGCAGACCCTCTTCAACAAAGATAAACAATGGGACTAAGAGTGGACAGGGGTGATGCCGGGTCTCTTATTTGGGTGCGTTTCCATTCATTCCTTCCATATTCCATTCCTGGTTCTGCTTCATAGGTTTGTCTATTGTGGAGCGCTGAATGGGTGAGCGCAGGAGCGTCTCTGCTTCCGTTAATTAGAGCTTTTTTTGCGGCTTCCGCTCCTCGAGGAGTCAAAGTTTAAGCAGCGGAGAGGGGAAAAAAAAGAAACCCTCTGTGCTGCTCCAACCTCAGTCCTCCATTGTGGCTTCAAAGACATGAAAAGGTATAGTTTACCACCGGCTGGGGTGTAGGTGGCTGCAGTGTTGGTGTGGCTGAGGGTAGCACAAACAGTGAAAAGTGAGATTTTTCACCCAAGTGTGTATTATGATAAACTACAGGTAGTTTTTAGAAGCATTTAAGTAACTAGTTAGGTGCCACAGCTTGAGTTTAGAGTATTTCTAGTAGAGCTGTAGTGATGTTGAAGTGCTGTACATCTGATTATGAAGTTCATATGGAGTTAAAGGCGATGAGACATTCCAAGGACTATTATATGCATACTGATTGTGCAGGAACCCTTACTTGTCTTTACACATGAAATGACCAATTGTTCGTGCAGGCTTAAGTGATGCACGAGGAAAAAGGAGAAAAAAAAAAGTCCTGGGGTCTGTAATGACATGTGGCTATGGGTGTCCTTTTATACCTTGAGAATCCCTTTGCCTCATTAGTTAACACACTTTCTTAGTTTTGAACAATACCTTAGCTTGAGTTCTCCCAGCAGAAATCCCCCCGCTCAGTCGATATTTCCAGGGCCTGCAGCAGAGTTTCAGAGAGAGGGCCCTTTCCCCCCTGTCCTAACAGCTTTAATACTTGTAATTATCTCTTGCTGGGGGAGGCTGGAAATTGGATTAGGGTGGTGAGTCTCAGCTGAATGAATTACCTCCATCTCCCCACTTGGTGGGCCACACACTGATAAAGTGCGGAAAAACGGATTTGGATTCAGCCTTAGCATTCATGGCTTCCTTGTGGAAAAATGAAATTTTCCAACAGAAGGGGCCAGTGTGCCAGCAGTATCTGTCCACAGCATGTTTCATCTGCTCCTGCTCTTCTGGAAATGCAATTACCTGCGTTATCGGGGCCTAAATGGTGACAGTTTGGCAGGGGAGCAGTTCCACCTGCCAAAGGCATCCTTCGACAGTGTTTTTGTTGCATTCGGTATTCTTTCGGTTTGAAATTATTCCTACTTGTTTCCACCTGTCAGGAGCGAAACAATCTGCTGATTTGTTTACAGGTTGGACGATATTGTTGGGGGATAGAAAGTAAAAGAAAAATTAGATATACAAACTTCAATTTAGGATTTTATTATGTTTATATGACCAATTTTGTT
>CAKALG010028142.1:0-24175 GCA_916700815.1 Helicolenus hilgendorfi | reverse complement strand
CGCTTTGGAGACTGACGGGCTCCACGCTGCCTCCGCCTCTCAGTGCCGGCCTGTTTGGAAACTACACGGCTCAGATCCGCTTTCTCTCCGACTTCTCTGTTTCCTACGAGGGATTCAACATCACTTTCTCTGGTAAGAATGGATTTAGTTATTCAAAGTGCTGGTCACAACAGCGATGCTCAGTTAGGAGGAGGAGGCCACCGTAAACAAGGAGCAAATAATGATCCAAGTATGTGTCCCAGAAATATGTAATTACAGCCACTCGAGAGTGAATATTGAAATGGTTAACATCAAGAGAATGGATTAATTTTAAATGAATCAATTTGGATTTAGCACAGATGGCCCTTCACCCACTGAGAGCATCATTTCATCTCCTTTAGCTCTCACAGCATCCCTTGATTTGAATATCCAAGACACAGTATAAAGAATATCATAAAATCCACTAGGCCGACAGTTTGAGATACATAATACCACAACCATTTCAAAAAGTATTTAGCTTTACAGGAAGGATGCAAAGCTATGGCTGAAAGGGTGGAAGCCCAAATATTGAGAATTGTTACTTTGCCCCTCAAAAGCACATGGTGCTTTATTGATTTTAATAAATTACATGTAGTGTTATGTGGTTTTAATGCAGCCTCAAACAAGTATTTTAATTGTTGATTAATCTGACAATTATTTTCTCGATTAGTGTTGATTAATGTCTTGTTTTGTCCAACACGAAGATATCCAGTTTACTGTCATAGTGGAGTAAAGAAACCAAAAATATTCACATTTAAGAAGCTGGAATCAAAGAAATTTGGCTTTTTTTTCTTTAAAAAAATGACTCTAACCGATTCATCGATCAAATAGTTAGTAGTATATAGTAATAAATAGTTAGTAAATAATTGGTGATTTATTTAATACTTGACAACTAATCGATTTATTGTTGCATCTCTAATGTGGTTTGGATATAATCTTGGATTTTGAGGACATTCGATTCATTTAAGCATAGTTCACCTCCGTGTTTATCAATGGGAAACAAGTTCTCAACCTTTTCAAAACATGACAGAAGTCTTAATCAGTTCAATTTACACTTTCACACATTTAACCATCACAGGACATGGGCACATTATCTTCTAGAAAAACAAACACATATCACAGTTAACCTAGTATATTTATGTACAAAAAGCATCTCTGGACACAGTACATTTACACCTATTCTTCTCATTCATTCTCTGTTTTTCCAGAGTATGATTTGGAGCCATGTGAAGATCCTGGAATCCCACCCTACAGCACCAGAAAGGGCCTACAGTACGGGGTGGGTGATGCCCTCATCTTCTCCTGTTTCCCGGGTTACCGACTGGAGGGTCCGGCGAGGGTGATTTGCTTAGGGGGCAGGAGGCGGGTGTGGAGCTCCCCTCTGCCAAGGTGTGTTGGTAGGTGGTCACATGCTTTATTTTGGCTTTTGTCACTCCCCCCTCTACCCTCCTTCTCGATGCCATGTTGCCACACTAGCCCTTTCACACACACCCACCCATTAAGAAATGTACAAAACTGTCACGTTGGAAGACGAGGCATTTCCCTTTCGATTCTCCTCATTATCATCCCTCCATCTACCCACGTTTTGTCTCTTCATTGGATAGCTTCCCAGAAACAGCCTCTTTAACTTTGTCCAAATTATATAGAGCAGCGGCTCTAATGAGGATGACATTAAAGAGCTGAAATATATTAATTATTGATATCGCTAATGCCTGGGAAGCGTGACGAGTAAAAACTGCAAAGATTTAGGTCAACATGTTGATTCTATGATGCACAAAACCTTAAGAGCTGAATACCAATTGTGTCCTAATGATAGATAAAGCGCAGACCATGACGATGATTGACCTATTTGTGTTCATCCTTAGCATGGCTCTTTTCTGTATATCGAAAGTGCTTTTAAACAGTAGCTGCATATGGAAAACAACTGTGAACTGCTTTAATGGATTTCTGGGCATATTTTTACAACTTGCACATTTGTTTTTGTTTTCTAAACTTAGGAAGTCATTTATAAGTGTTAAGATTTTTGACACTCTATTGGAAACAAGTAATTGCAGTTTAGTAAATATAATTTGGTGAAGTCACATTTATTTTCTTCACCCACGCAAATAATATCTGATTATTTGTTTCTAAATATTGTGAGTGTTTAGGCATGTGTTAAGTAGGTCAAACAATTTCAGTGTGTTAACATTTACTTTACTGCCTCTTTTGCTCCGGTTCTCAGTGCATATTTATCTCTAGGAATAAAGATGCTAGTTTAAAGTTTTCTTGGTCTTTTTATGCATCTAGATGAATCTAAATATTTAAAGGTTGACAGTGATGACACATTTTATTTTTCACACTTTCGGCAGACATATTCTAACTTGATCTGCCAGATCTGAGAAGCCGTCATTGGAAACTGTTTGGAAAAGGACAGGCACTTTAAAAAAAAAGAATACTTGGCAGGCGATTGGATGAACCATCTGTCAATCAAACTCTTGCCGAAGCCAGTCGGGAGAAGAGCGTAAACATCTATTCCATCAAGAAAATCTTACAGTGCCGTTCTTTGCTCTTAT
The DNA here is from genome assembly GCA_916700815.1 of Helicolenus hilgendorfi. NCBI lineage: Eukaryota > Metazoa > Chordata > Actinopteri > Perciformes > Sebastidae > Helicolenus > Helicolenus hilgendorfi. The sequence continues at coordinate 21,605 of CAKALG010028142.1, read as the reverse complement.
TTCAAAGACAAAATACTCTCCAGATCTGATATAACTGATGCTATTGCAGCATCTACGCTAACCTCTTCAGGCGCCTCACACGCCTAAACAGGACACTGATTGGCCCATGGTCCGGCTTGACGGCCACAAATGCATTACTTGAAGCCTGACAAGATGGATTTTCATGTGAGATGTAATCCCGCGATTCTCACGTGACCTCGTGACATGGCGGGACTGCAGCTGCCGTGCAAGGTTAATCATATTCAGCCTTATTTTAGAAACGTAATACTTCTTCATACACCTCATGGACCTCATCTTACCTCACTGCACAAGATAAAATTCGGGATACATTTGTGGTCATTTAAATTCTGGCAGCTATATTTTTTCTACAGAAAACTTTATCCCCCATTCTGTCACTCTTTTTCTGATGTGATTCAGAGAAAGCAATTTTCCAAAAAGAGCTGAAATTACTGCTAATCATATTCAGATTGTATTGTGATTATGATGATGTGCCACTCAACATTCAGGTATAGTCACCGACCATATCCCTCTCCCCAACACCTCTCCCATCTCCCTCTGCATGACAGCATGAATGAATACAGTCCGAGTTTCAAGCATATAGCGATTGACATGTCCTCTGCTCTCTCTCCAACACCACCACCCTCTCTCCTTCTGTCTCTCTGTCTGTCTCTCCGCTCCCTCTCTTTTTCTTTAGCTGAATGCGGCTCATCCGTGACTGGCATGCAAGGGGTGCTGCTCTCACCCAACTACCCCGGTTACTACGGCAACAACCACGAGTGCATCTATTCCATCCAGACGCAGCCTGGCAAAGGCATCCAGCTACGGGCACGCGACTTCAGACTGGAGGAGGATGACATGCTCAAAGTGAGGGTGGTGGTGGGGGGAATCGTAGCCTTGTTAGCATATCTGTGTGTGTACAGACCTGATCATCTTAATTCAGATGCTTCCTCCCACTCTCTCTCCCTCTCTCTCATCCAGGTCTTTGATGGCAGCAGTAATAAGGCTCGTCTGCTGGGGGTGTTTACAGGCAGCGAGCTGCTAGAGACAACCTTGAACTCTACCTCCAGCTCCATGTGGCTGGAGTTCATCAGCAATGCGGATAACACCAGCAAAGGCTTTGAACTGCACTTCATTAGTGAGTAACACACAGCCACCCACCGTTCTTTACATTTGATATTTACATTTTAGGATAGTTTGTTTGCTTATTTCTTAGTTTCCAACTTTCCTTGTTGCATCTGCCACATAAAAATCACATCTTCAGTACCCTTGTACTCCTTTTACTGCCCTTCCTCACCTTTCCCTCTTTCTCTCTCTCTCTCTCTCTACAAGGTTTCGAGCTGATGAAATGTGAGGATCCAGGTGTTCCTCAGTTTGGCTACAAGCGGGAGGACAAAGGTCATTTTGCAGGGAGCACTGTGACGTATAGCTGTGACCCAGGCTACACCCTGAAAGGCCCTTACGTGCTGACCTGCCTGAGGGGAGAAAGGAGAGCGTGGGACAACCCTCTCCCGCTCTGTGCTGGTGAGTCAGGCGCTTCTTAGAGATCAACTGTGCCCGTGCTGTTGGCAGACATTTTAGTTTATTTGCCAACATAAGGGTTCTGCTAATGTGTTTTTTTATTCATTTTATTTTATCTTTATTTAATCAGATAAGCCAATTGAGAACCTATTGCCATTTAAAATGACAAATTACAGTGCCTTGCATCTCATTGCATTGCGCTGTGTATGACTCAGGAAGTACTTGGATCCCTTACATAAGTTAAAGTATTTACACCATGTTAACATATCCCGGTATAAGTTATAAATACAAAAGTCCTGTCAGCAAAAAGTAATTAAAGTATTCAATTTAAAATTAGACATTATGCAGAATTTACACTTTTTGAGTGTTATATTATTACATTTATATAATATAATAGTATTGGATTGTTATTATGATGCAGCTGCAGCTTTATTGTGGCAGCTGGCCAAGGTATGGTTTATTATTAGTAGTTTAATTGAGAACAACTTTACAAATTTTGCAAACTGTATGAAAAATCTTAACATGCAATCTAACTAGTAGATAAGGTTGTCACAGAAATGTAGTGAAGTAGAAGTATAAAGAATTTGAAATGTACTTAAAGCTAGGGTTGGTAATATTGAGAAATTACCACGAGTATGCTGGATTTTTTAAATTATCCAACCCAGCCCAGTGTTGCTAACTCTTTTCCAATGCTAGCAGCCCAATTTCCAAAAGTCCTTGCGAGAAAGTCGGCAACACTGACAGTCCGTCGTTCAGGCCTCCCTCCAAAGCCACTCCCCCAAAATGATACATGGCTGTTGTTAATACTCACAGGTGTCAAGCTAGCAGCTTGTGGAAGACTTCTGTGACGCGCAATGAGTGCACGGACAGAATGCATGCATGCATGCAGGCAGTAGATAGGTAGATAGGTAGTCCGCCCAATCATTGCATTCGGGACAATTTAAATAATTGGAAGGGATTATTACAGTCCTGCGACAGCCACCGATACCAGATTTGTTTCTTTTTTTTTGTCAGAGCATTTGATTTATTGATTGCTGTCGGGATATAATGAGAATTTCAACAAATATAACAAAAAGTGTTTTTGAAGGACATTACCAACCCTAGCTTTAATTGCGGTACATGAGTGAATGTACTTTTCCCCACTGGTTATGTCAGCTTCCCTATGGAAGGTTACCTGGTGCTACATCATGTTATGCTATCCTGCCTTACATCACAGTGTATTATTACCTTTCCTGACATCACCATCTGTTACTTTGTGCTATGTTCAGTTTAGCTAAACAAATATTGTGTTGCATTCTATTATATTACAGTATTTATTATTTCAGTGGTTGCTTTGCAGTTTGGCATACTGCTAATCCTAACCAGTTTTAGTTCTTCTCAGATAAACTAAAATGTCTGACCTAGTTCCTCATCCTAATAACAATGTGAATTTGCCGGTGCAGGTTTAGTAAAAGCTCTGTGGTTTTTTTTTTAGCTCTGCTATTTTGAGGCATCCATTTGGTTGCTTTCCCAGCACCTTATTCGGTGCGTTATCTCATCGAAAAATGACTGTGCTCTTTTCAGCTCCACATATTGCATCATGATTTCAAATTCCCCCATTTCACATTATTTATTTCATACTAAAATAAGACTCTCCGCACATCAAAAGCACAGCGAGCATGTTTTTAACCCCTAAATGTCTGAGGTGGGAAGACTTTCTAAATCAATTTTATGGAGATAATTTCTCCATTAGAGATTATACCCATCCCATCATTCTTTTAGAGTTCAGCTACAGTTCACCTGTCATGGTATGCATTTTATTTAAAACTATTTAACTGACATACATACACACACATACTGCCTATATGGTGTCATGGTAACAAACCCAAAGTAATACTTTTTGGATCTTCTCCTGGATGACATTTTGACAGAGTCTTTCAGAATCCAGCCAGGAGCTCGGTAAGGAAAACAGGCAGGTTGGTGTTCTTTTGACATCAGCCAAGGTGATTAGAATAATATTGCTTGGCTCCCATTTCAACCCAAACTGACAGGTAATTTCATGACTGGGTATAAACAACATCCAGCATACTGTATATCTCTGAACAGGTTTGTCCTCCCCATGCCCCTTTCCCTACAGATGATAGCCTAACAGCCAGAGTGAATTTGGGAGCAGATGAGGGACTGCTTCTGTTTGTAATGGCGGGATTATTTTCAGGCAGCGGGGACACACTGAACACAGATGAGACAGGTGGAGCGAGCAGGGGAGGGAGGAGAATGAAATTGAGTTGAAAACAGTGGAGAGAGTTCATATCCTCAAAGTCACAGAGGAGAAAAGTTGCACGGCTGACTCACTGAGCAGCGTTGGGTTGGACACTGAGTGTTGTATTTTATTGACACTCAATATTACAGTGCAATTCCAATATATATAATTCAATTTAGCTGTGTTTCGCTTAAGTAAAATGTTTGTATGTGTGTCTGTTTGATTTGTAGGGTGTCCCCTAAACAGTAGATGTTTTGGTAACACTTTATAATAACCATCATTTATAAATGGTAAATTGATAGTTAGTTAAACTTTAGTTAATAGTTATTTTACTGTTAACAAGCAATGACATGACAATTAATAATGTTTACTAGATATTAATGTTATTTTAACAGTTAATCGTTGCACACATTATAACATTTTATATACTATATTAAGTACGGGATAATGTTTGCAGGTCAGCGATAAAGGCTTTGAACTCCGTTTTGCATCGGGGTGCTGCATCGCCTTGTCAGGGTTTATTTCACAATAATGACGCACTAGCTGTACATTATCTTGCTTATTACACAGCTACATACTTAACAAATCAATAATTTGACACAAAAACGGTCCGCCAGAGTCCGACATCAGAACTGTGCCCGTTACAACTGCTATAAAGAAAGTAAAACACCATAGAGCGCCGTGATTGACCAATCAGAATCGAGTATTCAACAAAGCCGTGTAATAAATATTTGCTAACGATTACCAAATGTTTTGTAAACCCTTAAGAAATGATTTGTAAAAACCAATAAACATTACATAGATAGACGGACCAGATATTTTAAACATTTTTTGAGTGCTTATTTATCGTTTTTTAAACTGTCTATACATATTATTTGGATGGCTATTATAAAGTTACAACTGATGATTATAATACCTTGTTAAAGGGTTAATACATATTTTGTAAAGCATCTATAAACATTAATTAGATAGATAGTTAACAAAGGTTTCATTTGAAAAACATTAACAAATACATAATATAGTATATAAAATGTTATGTGTGCAACAATAAACTGTTAATACATAGTTTACAAATGTAATCTGAATAGTTGTCATCACTTATCAGCTATGATACAATATATCATTTTTAAAATAATTATTTCATATTACACAAACTATGATAGAATTACAGAAATTATAGCAATACTAATAATTATCATTTCATTGTGTGTTAAAAGTAAAATAACTATTAACTAAAGTGTGATTAACTACCATTTATTAATGATGGTTATTCCATATATTAAACAACATCTTACATTGATAAACTACTTTGAGGAGAGGGGGAGAGAAAAAAGACAGGCAGAACCTGAGTTGATTTTAGAAAGGTGTATGTGGAGACATAGATTGAGGTGGTAGAGTAGCTGAGGGAGTCACACTGCCATGGCAGCACTGAGCACTATAGTTTCTTAGGTCATAAGGCTAGAAGAAAGAGATGGCTTTGTCCTACTGTGATAGATCACCCCTTTCTCTTTTCACTCCATGAAACAGCAAGTTTCTTTCAACAAGAAAAGCATAACAGAGGGGGAAAAGCTTAGAAGTCAGACTAAAACCTCAGCATTTGTTTAAAGATTAATATGTTCACGCTTTCATTTATTTATTTTTTTTGCATTTGTCCTTAGTGAAAGCAAAAATGACAATCAAATCTTTAAAATATGTTTTGTAACCAAGCATAAACTCTATTTCGAGTATGCGTGTATTGGTTTGTGTGTTTATGCTTTGACAGCAAAAATGATCAGAGGCCAGCTCTGGTGATTATTGCTGTTTAAATGTTTAATGCATGAGGGAGATGGAGAGAAACAAAGGAAGGAATGATTTGCAAACATAAGAAAAGGCGTGTTTGTCAAATGGGAGGTGACAGACTGTTTATGCCTGATATGTATGGAGATACCACAGCTCGTCCTTGTCTGATTTACTGTGTTAATGTTAATTTGGTTAGTTCCTTAGTTGGTTACTTACCAGTCTGTCTCTGTTTGTGTGTGTCTGCCATTGTCACTGTATTTCACCACAGGGTCTATTTGTCACAGATGGATTTCATCATCATCACCATCATCATCATCATCATCATCATCATCATCATCATCATCATCATCATCTTCTGTATGATTCCTTGACCTCCATTCTTCTCCTGTTTGAAGCAGCTATTTTCCTCTCAGTGGAATGAAAGAAACAAGAGCACTTTTACCTCCTTTTTGTCAGTTGAGATGGCCTCAAAAACGTTAACAAAACACTTCAAGTCCGATGTTGTTGGAGAATATTTTCTTCTCTTTTTTTTTCTTTCACTTTTTGGATAAGAGTAGGAGGAGGTAATTGAAGGGGGGCTGAAAATTGTTTTTCAGTCACAGAGTGTTTCTGATGGCAATTCATTACTTGAGGCTGAAAAAAAAAGCTCCATTCTTCCCACTGTTCCTGACAAAACGTTTTTGGCCTCTGATTCTGCTTTGTAGTTTCATAGATGCGATGTTTGTGTTGTTGTCAATTTTTTGAGAGACTGAGCTCATGTTTGGTGCGTGCTGTGTACCTCAGGGGGGCTTATTGAACCGTGATATGATACTAGAACCATCATACTGCCTACTACTACTACAACAAACACAGCCGCAAGCACACTCAATGACATTCCTCTGATGAACAAATGATTCATGACAAGTCTTCCACTCTCTTGGTATGATCTATTGCCTACCATGTTGCCCAGTGGATGCTAATATCAGTGATACTTCCATTATGGCAACTGTGTGTCTTTTCTGTACGGACAATATTAGGGTTGGGGGGAAAGATCGATACAGCATAATATTGGTACATGGACGTCGAGTATCGATCTTTTATTATATAAATTATTAACTTCTTAACAATCCGCCGGCCGATATTCTGTCTTTCATAGGCTGTAGCAGGCTCAGTCTTATACCTAGAGTGAAGATACTGGTATCATATGAAACTATAAAATGTAAGGAATCGATTGATACCAACTGTGTTAGCTTGTTGGGAAGAAAACGCTTAATAACGCTACGTTAGGCTACATTTTGGCGAGGAAAAACTGGCATGGCCATTTGCAAAGGGGTCCCTTGACCTCTGACCTCATGATATTTGAATGAAAACTCTGAGATGATGGAGTGAAAACTGTGTCTTATTAGATAAAATAGATGTTGACAAACTGCATATTTTGCAGTTAAAAAAATAGGTAATAAATCACAATATATTTTATTGCAATACTCAGCATATTGCAAAATGTTTAAAATCACAATCATGACTTAAACGTGTATTAGGAAGACAATTTTTGGCGTCACTTGGGCAAAAATTCCATAGTAACCTTTCAGCATATAGTGATTCAAGTGTTCTGAGAGATAACTAGACTTCTGCTCCACCTCATGGCTCTGTTTTCAGGCTTTAAAAAAGCTAGCCCGTGACGGGAGTCTTTGGCCAATCACAGGCCTCCGGCTGGTGGGCGGGGCTTGGTATTCCCCAACTGATCTCAACATGGCTGCCGGGTCACAAACGTTCTCATTTTACAGCTAACTAGTACACTACAAGATGTTTCTGAAAACATTTGAGGCGAGAAATAGCCATTACAGTAGCAGGATATTGATTCATATTTGCTCAGCGCTGCCTAGTTTGACCATTTGATCGGAGTTTGCGAGTGATTGACAGCTGCTCAGAGACGGCAAGGCTCCAGCTCGGCTCTGATTGGTTGTTTTCCTCCAGTCTGGGAAATCTTGCAGATGCCATTAGGAGGACACAGAGTCACATGTTTTTTTTTTTTTCAGATTACCTGTCTCATGCACTACTGTCAGGATGTAGTGACCATTTTATAAAAATAACTTTTTTTTAATATTTGCTCCATTTCTACCAACTGCTGCTTTAAGTATCATAACATTATCCCAACTCTAGAAAATATACTCAGTCAAAACGTCTTCTTTCAAATTTACTCCCAACTTGAGTCTAATATATTGAATGTTGTGTTCAGTCAACAAGTCCATCAACTTTCAAAGGCAACGAGATGAGGTCATTGGTTGAGATGGTGGATTGCCTTCGCTGAGCCAAGGAGATCCACATAGAGTATATTGAGTTGGCTGCTCTCCCTCCGATCATTCAAATTGCAAGCAAGAGGCTCATCACATTTAAGCACATGGCTGCTATGTCAATAATTAATAATGATGTGAGGAAACTGATGCGATGCACTCAAATGGAAGTGGGATGGTTCAGTTCCTCGCATGTTAAGTATGTTAACCTTGCTGTAACTTTTGATTAATTTGACTTTCACAACATTGATGAACTTGTACTTATTTTGCAACGTTCTGTTCTTTTACTCTGAGTCATTGCTGGAGTCGTTAATCGTTCTCTTTCTGTTTCCCTGCCTCTTTCTAGCGGAGTGCGGAGGCACCATCAAGGATGAGCCTTCTGGTCGTATCCTGTCTCCGGGCTACCCGGCTCCATATGAGCACAACCTGCACTGCATGTGGACCATTGAGGCCGCCCCTGGAAGCACTATAAGGTCTGTTCTTGCCTTCTAGTTTTCTGATTACATTGTTCTTTTCCAGGCTTTCTTTCAATCTACCACCTTTCAATGTACTTCCAATTTAGCCCCCTTTTTTTGCAGTGGTATTCATCACTTTCACAGGCTGCTGTGTAATCAATCTTCAGTGAGCTGCTATTGGCCAATAGTTGAGTTACTACTGGGTGAAGGGAAATGCCACTTCAGAGCCTCAAGAAAGTCAAGTGTTTGGCTTTTATGTTATGTGCTTTACTTTCCTGAATTTGATTAAGTGTAAGTAAGAAAAATCCTCCAAGGTGAATGGTTTTGGCTAGAGGTTTTCTTTGATACCTTTCTAGGCAATTTAAACTTCAGAGGTTATTCTCCCGCCCCATATTTATTTCCTGTTATTGAAGAAAAGATATTTTCTTCATAGTTTGTCCATCAATCTTAAAGGACTGCCATTGTCAAGCAGCTCATCGGGGTCAGGGTTATATAGTAGCAGCAGGGCAAAGCAACCCAGATGTGCTTTTTCTAACAATCCGTGTCCTGCAGCTCATCCTGTGGATCCCCAGATGTTTGTTGAATGTGTTCTTGGGCTACCCCAGGGTTATTGATTCCTAGGTTGGTTGTGCTGTGAATGCTACACCCCATAGAGAGGCGCCTAGGGTCGTTACCGGGTGACACAGCCAGCTTATCAGCCACGCTGTGATGGTGACATTTTCTTTACTGTGTAATGGAACTTTGGGAATAATTAGCTACATGCTTCAGCTACCGCCACCTACAGCGATGTTGCTTCCATCCGGCTCTATTTGTCTTTTTTTCCAGCGACTCTGCGTGCACTCATCCGTGCCTATTTTGTATTCATACATTAAATAAATGATAATAGTGCATTCATTCGTGTATGCAAATGTTTGTACGCGGATGTGCTCATTCCTGTGGCTTTCAGAGGAGACAACAGAGACGTTGCAGCGCTGTTATTTTGCCAGTGTTACTGATGCATACGGCCAATTATTTAATTAGATGTTATAATAGTATTTAATGAAACAACTCGCTTTTCCTTACCTCACCTCGGCTCACCCAGATACACCCCAACAATCCACGCCGTGGCTGTTCCCTAGGGCAATAGGCAATATATTGATATTATATTGATGTTATGATATGAGACTAGATATTGTCTTAGATTTTGGATATCATAATATCGCATAAGTGTCTTTTCCTGGGTTTCAGGGCTGCATTAAAGTAAAGTAAGTAGTATGTAATTTCCTGATCTTACCGGACTGTTCTAGCTGTTCTATTAATTGCCTTTACCCACTTAGTCATTATATCCACATTACTGATAATTATTTATCAAAATATCATAATCATAAATATATCTCATTTTGTAAATATTGAAAGCACCAATAGTCGACCCTACAATATTGTTGCAATATCGGGGTATTTGATCAAAACTATCATGATATTTGATTTTATCCATATCGCCCAGACCTACTGTTACCCCCCTTCAAAAGAATACACCTCCCATGTGTAATCACCCAATTTGGTCTTCTTATATACATATATACAAGTTTGAAATCATCTTTTATATTGATGTTTTTCCTCTTTCCTTCAATAATGGCCATTTTAACATAGATAAAAACAGTATAATCCAGACACCAAATGTATTATTTACTTTTGAAATAATGTTTCCCCCAAAAGAAGAAGAATTAAATGATTAAAAAAACTTCTGTTTAGCCCCCACAGTGTTGCATGACGGGGTAATACTGTACTAATACCCTTGATCATTATTGAACCACAGCGGTGCAATTGGGCTCTAAATAATTTATTTTGGGAATCCATCTTTCTTTAAGCCCTTTGCAGTCTACTCAGTGGTTCGATTGAATAGGGGTAAACTGTGATTTGTCAGTATGTTCAACTGGTATTCCTTGATCCAATTCAAATAGTGCTAACCCACACTAACCTTCTGTTTTGATTGTGAAGTTCGAAGACGAGCTCTGCTAAAGCAACATGTTGCCTGTTAATTCCAGCTTGTCATAGGCATTATTGTGCATTCGACACTGTCTGAAACAAGAAACCTGTTCCAGTTCTTATTCGCACACATTTAAATGCTATATTTTCTTTTACCAATGGCTGGTGATTTCTTCTATTTGTATTGAACTACTGCTCAGAGCAATCGTTGTCTCTTTCTGCCCTTTCAATTGTCAGTCTAGTTGAACCATTGTACATCGTTTTGTTCTCAATGTACAAAACATTTTTTTTTTTTGCAAACGCCTCATGCAAAATAACATCTATTTTTTAAAAAGGACTTTCTACAGCCTAAAAGCATGAAAGAATATAGAGTAGTCCTCTCAGCCATCTGATTCGACCGAATAAAGCTTTTCTGGCAGGCGATTCCAAGTTTTTGAATGGTAGTGTGTAGATAGATAGATGGATGCATAATTCAAGACTTTGCTGAACTCTTTAGAACAAAGTATGACAAGTGCATACTTTACATTTTTAATAAGACGGTGTCCTTGTGAATATTGAGGCCTTAACAATGGTGCTGTTAATGTTATTCTCCATCCATCCATTAAGCTACTTAGGAGAACAGACATGCGTCAGTCATATATCAGCATGCCTATGATGACTTCCATGTTTTGACAGCATTGGAATGGATGGCCATTAAGCCACAAACATGGAGCCAGCAGAGTGTGTTGGATGCATTCGGAATATTAATTGTGTTTATTCACTGTCATGACGCATCTATGTTAACGAATCCAATAAGCTTGTAAGCCTACAGTAGGTACTTGAACGGACAGTGCTGTACAAGGACATATGCATATGAAGGAACATATGGAAGAGGGGCTATAATCTCTCCTCGTTTATTGGATTAACGTTTGCTAGATGATCACATGCTTATCATAAAGGGACATTTATCAATCCTAGCGCTGTTTATGTACATTCTATAAACATAGTTCACCAATTATAGGAGACGAAAAGTAATTCACTTTATATACTTACATGAAAGTGATCATATTTAACATTTTTTATGTTTACAGTAGGGCTGTCAAAAATGCATTAACGCAAATTATTTTTAACGCCACTAATTTCTTTAACACATTAACGCAAACGATCTTTTGGAGGTTGTAGTGGGCTCAGTTTTAAAGCTAGAGTGGAGATACTGGTATCATATCACCTTATCGCAAAGAAGGTTAAATAACACTGCACTAAATTTTGGAGAGGAAAAACTTGTTCTATGGGTACCCACGAATCCCCCCTTTACAGACATGCCCACTTGCAGTTTTGGGAAAGTCATAGTCAAGTCAGCACACTGACACGCTGACAGCTTTTGTTGCCTGTTGGACTTGAGTTTGTTATGATTTGAGCATATTTTTTATGCTAAATGCAGTACCTTTGAGGGTTTCTGGACAATATTTGTCATTGTTTTGTGTTGTTAATTAATTTCCAATAATAAATATATACATACATTTGCATAAAGCAAGCGTATTTAGCCACTCCCATGTTGATAAGCGTATTAAATACATGACAAATCTTCCTTTAAGGTAAATTTTGAAGAGATAAAAAATGTGCAATTTATTGTGATTAATCATGGACAATCATGCGATTAATCGCGAATAAATAGTTTAATCGATTGACAGCCCTAGTCTACAGACATTAACAGAAATATGGTATCTGCCCTGGTAATGCTCTGTCAAGCTTTTAACACAGCCAGTATTTGCTTGTTACAGACGCGTTTTAGTTTCAGTTTGGTCAGTGCAAAATGCTAAAACTTTCAGACGGCTGTGCTGTGTACTTTTGTTTGTTCACTGTGTTTACTGTGCCATGTCATTTACACGTCGTGACATCGTACTTTTCTGTGTGATTGTCGGCATTGATCTATTCGTGTGTGCATGCTGTCCCATAGCTTGCACATCTGACATTCCCTGGTCCCTCATGATTGCTAGCTTAGGTTCATTAGTGCCTCCACTACCTCCTGGTCTCTGGCATTCCTCTGCAAGGTATGCTCCACATCCATGCCTTTGATCCTACCCACGCAATTCATTATTGAGACGAATTTGCAATGCATTAGCCCAGGGATTCCTTGTATATCAAATGATTCAGCTGAAGGTAGCACACTAATCAAACCGTACCGAGTTCATGCGAGACCAGGTGTCGTGCCGAGTGACAGCAGACATCTAAAAAGCCTACGGACTGGTTTCTCGAGAGTTATTGATGGGACGAGAGTATAGGTGGGAGGCAGAGAGTGGAATACAGACATAAAGAGATGATAACTATATAGAAGGAATAGCAATGATAAGGAAGGCAATGAGCCGTTTCGCCGATGGAACATTCAGCGGTTACTGCTACAGAGATCAGAGGAGGGATCTAGGCCACATGGTACACTGAACAATGAAGCCATAAGCATTTATCTTTAAATTGGTATTTAAGCGTTTAATAATAAGCATGGCCTCTAATTTGAGAGCTCCACTGCTGTAAAAGCTGTACTCACTGTGTGGGTTATGATACTGTATTGTACTTTTGTGACTGTTGTTGTCACAACATGTGATTGAAGTTGTAAATTGAAACAGTGAACAGTGGTCTCCTGGGGTAAAGTCCAGTGTTAGTTTGACACATGCACGAAAAACCTCCCACCCGCCTTTTGTGGACTTTCTCGCTTGTTATACTCGTTATTAGACCATTGATATTATTGTTTCACTTAACTTTCATCAACGGTCACTCGATACTGTATGCTACGTCAACTGCTCTGCGCGTCACTCATCGTCCGCAGACTATTTTGAATACGTTCAAGACAAACGTAATCCTACACAAAATGTGTTCCCCTACCAACGTAATTGAGAATGCAGTTTTAGTTGTATGGGAAAGTCATTTTTAGGAGACAGGGCTGCACAAATGGTGGTGTCATTGTGTCTTAGTAGCTGTTCCATTGTTCACTGTCCATGGAGCAGCTCCAGGATTTGTCTCTAGATAAGATCATCAGTACTGTCTAAGCTGTTCAGCTTAAGGAGAGACTTGTTCAAGTACAATGAAATCTGAACTCTAAAATAATTCTTAAAAAAACGCCATACTGTATTGAAATTATTTTTATAGAGTGGATTTTTCCCTTTAAGGAGCCACATATAATATTTTTTCAATGCAATACGTCCCCCAGTTTGTCATGCTCTATCACAGAAATAGTGCCCTCAGTCTCAAATGAATATGCACATATATTTCACTGGGTTTGCACAGCCCAAAACAAAGTTTCATATATAATGTATTTTCAGTTAGTTTGTGTGTGTGCGTGTGTGTGTGTGTGTGTGTGTGTGTGTGTGTGAGAGTGCGCTTCTGTATCTTGCTGAGAACCATTTTGAGTTTTGGACCTTTCCAAATAGTGATTGTTTTTACACAGTACTGGCTTGTCTTTACTTTTTTAAAGGGTTTATTTTAAGAATATGGAGTTGGTCATTTTAAATTAGGTTCAGGTTAGAGAAAGAATTGAGATTGGTGATGGTTAAGGATAGTGCTGAGTGATAAGGAATGAATGTGGAAATTGGATTGTGCAAGTACAACAATGTGTGTGTGTTCTTTAACCTCTACTTTTATCTCACCGATTTCGTTTCCCGATTTCACACCTTTTTTCCTGACCTAAAATTGTGACGGTTCTTTTATCTGTCATGATAACACCGCTTGCATGTTATTACATCATGTGCCTTGCCCTACATGAACTGGCAAGCTCGGTTCAGGCGTCAAGACAAGCCCCATGTGTTGGTTGTAGTGTCTGGTGTGCTCGGCATGTTTTAAAAGCCCATGGTGTGGATGTGTGTGTGTGTCCTTGATGGATGATCCCACAGGGACATTCCAACCGAGGCCACATCTACACATATTGATGAGGTTAGCTCTCGGTATGACATAGCCTTTATACGCACGGTCTCAATTAGTTGCGAAAAAGAGGACATTTTCAAGCGTATGTTTGCTCTACATCTCTCTTCATCCTCATACTGTACCACACACAAACCCCCCACATGCTTGCTTATTTATCATCTTCATGCACACATACACAAGACTCCCCACAGGACTCGTGATTGCAGCTCGACTATTTTGTATTCATACGAGAGAGTCTCGGCACTCTCTATTTCTCCCCTCTGTTTCTCTCATATGAATACAAAATAATTTAGGCAGAATCAAAAGAGACCTGCGAAATCTTTTTTCCATCCCTCTCTTCCGCATCTCATCTCCTCGCGGCGATTCCTCCGACACTCGATTGAGCTACTTTATCTCGTTAAGAAGGGGACAAGTGTAAAGGAGAGCCCTTAGCCGTAAACTTCAAAACATGGCTTTCTATGATTCCACAAAATGTTAACCGCACACAAATGTCCTCTACTTCTCTCAACCTGTAGTTTGATTCATCCCTCATGTACGCCACCCACGAATACGTGGAGAAGTTGTCGGATTTCCCCTACTAGAAGGTAACACTTCCTCTAAATCTTCCCAGTTCCTCTGCAGTGAACAACTTCGGATGACTAGCTGTGAAGCGTTTAGCAAGTGCGAACCTGCACACACACACTCTGCTCTCTTTCACACACGTGTTTCAGAGGTAGCTCTGGCAGCAGCGTCTGCATCAGAGGCAAATAGGAAATGGCCATAAAGAACAGTCTAAAGACAACCAAGAGGATCGGTCCATTAAAAGAAAAGTGTAGTCTGCATGCCCTACTCGTGTTCCACCAAGACCTTTTGAGTAAAAGAAAGATTTTTCCATGCCAGTACCAAGATCTTTTCTTGGCACCATTCTGCATCACTCTTATCCCATCTCTCCATCTTCTCTTTTTCACTATCTCCTTATCCCGCCCTCCCAGCCTTCACTCCCAGATAGTGACAAGGAGAGATAGGCTATTTAGATCTTGTATAAAAGGAACCAATTATCCTAACATGCAGCCCACGTCCATTTCTATCCATCCGACCGCTCAGCAGAAAAATCCCTCCATCCTTCAGAGCTTCCTCTGCTCTCCATCAACCTCTTATCCTCCTGCCATCGTCCTCTTCTTCCAGCGGCCCGGCAATGATTAACGTTGGTCTTGTTTTTGTTCCCTCCCTCGCCTTCTGCTTTCCCTCAATGTACGTCTTCCTTTCCACCCACCTTTCCATCTTCCTTTTAACACATAAATCTGGAAGTAGAACACGATGTCGTTGGGGGTGTCTGACAGTCCTGAAGGTTGCATTAGCACTAGAGATCCGTCAGCACATGAGCGTGGATACGACACGTGACCGTTGCTGGATTCCAAACATTGCTCATGCAAATCCCTAGAACCATCTGTTACTCACTCACATCCTC
The DNA here is from genome assembly GCA_916700815.1 of Helicolenus hilgendorfi. NCBI lineage: Eukaryota > Metazoa > Chordata > Actinopteri > Perciformes > Sebastidae > Helicolenus > Helicolenus hilgendorfi. Next base: position 6,041 of record CAKALG010028142.1, on the reverse strand, counting down.
AGTGCTGTATCGATGCACATCGATGCACATATGCACATTGATAGTCAATGCAGGAAGGCACATACCTTTACATATATTAGAAAACATGCTTTTTGTTTTACTTATGCTGAAAAATCCTGTGAAACACCTCAGCATCTCCTGTCTCTAGGGTATGGGGAGGTGGAGGATAGGTGAAAAGAGCATAGTACCTAAGGGCTTCATAGCAGCATTTGCATTACAAGCATCTGACTGCCTGAGGCGCTTACATAACAGGGATGGAGGTCTTTAAACATTAGCTTTGGTTGCTGGAAGTAGAGGGAATAACAATGGATGGTAGTGGGAGATCCACACCACAATAACTTTCACCAGAATTGAATTATGTTTATCATATAATGCCATAGCATACCCAGAGGCCACCTAAAACGAATATTTTCCGTCATTGACGGAAAAGTCTGAAGGCCGGGAAGGATTAGAGGCCTTTCAGCGTGTCTGTAACCATACGGGTCACAGATCGGTGCCGGTGCTGTAGGATTTCCTCCCGGTGAAGTGCTTGCATGATCGGGAAATCCCACGTTCAGAGACAGTCTCTAGTGTGGCAGGTTCAGCCTCCAGAACAAAATGAAATTGAACATGGGAAATTGTCCGTCGCAGCCGTGTGTGCCACTGTCTCAGTCCAAAAGTCAAAATGTATCGAAAAAAGGTAGATGTGATCATTTCCAAAATTCACAACATCGTTTTAACTACCAAAATATTCAGATTCAATCCATATTTGTTGGCGTTTAGCCTTTCAGAATAAAACATTTTCACTGTGGTCAAAATCCCACTGCTCTCCCATGGCTCTCCCACTTGCTGTAGCACACACACAAAGGAAGGCTCGCACCTGTAGCTTATTAACAGACATACTAAAACCTCAATAAAAACTTTAAATGTAAAAAAATGTCTTGCGGTACAGCCCCAGCGGCTTGGTCCGATCCACTTTGTTTGTTTCCCCTTTACAGAGTCAGGGCTATGTATGAACACCAAATTTAAAAAAATGTCAGCGCACACACAGAACGGACAGATAGGGGACCGTGAGGAGATATTAGAATCAAAGACCCCATCTTTAACCCTCTGAGACCCGCGGGGTCGCAGGCAATCCCGACCGACTTTACCGTCTTTCCGAGGCTGTAGCAAGTACACCCTCTGGGAATGAGGTTACATAATGTTCCAAACTTACGTTAAATTTTGTCAAAGAAAAACTGTCATGGCCATTTTCAAAGGGGTCCCTTCACCTCTGACCTCATGATATGTAAATGAAAATGGGTACTATGGGTACCCACGAGTCTCCGCTTTACACACATGCCCACTTTATGATAATCACATGCAGTTTGGGGCATGTTATTTTCTCCTATTCTAAAATGGTGTATTTGGATATTTCTGCATACTGGGGTCCCTAAACAGTCTTGAATTATAGAAATTGTGTATCACTGTAAAGCTGAGACTCCTGTGGATACAATGAGCCCAACTGTAATCATTATGTGATGATAGACCCCATAGCCATTTAATTGTAGTGAGGCCATTTTTTTAAAACTTGAACTCACTGTATAAAATGATCTGTGGTGACCTCTAGGATAATCACAGCCTCATAAAACTTTACAACCACAAACTAAAGACCTAGAGCATTCAGAGGATTGGATGGCTTTCCGAGCTAGATTGACAATAAGGGGGTTTCTGAGCAGTTTCTGAACAGTAGTTGTGTAAACTCGCCTTCAAATCTCCAAAAAAATTTTTGCAGATATCTCCCAATGTTTTTTGAAACCATATGACCACAGCATGACTTTTTCTACTGTGTTCCTCAAGGTCTTGGTGTCTTAATGTGGTATTTTGGAGGGATTATTGATATTTTTTATCTATTCTCCAGTGGTAATTTTTTTTTTTTTAATTTATCACCAAATCTGTGTAACAAGTTGCTGCAACAACTTATAAGACATATTGTCTATTGTGGGTCTCAGAGGGTTAAACAGGCTTATGTCATATTATCATTAGAAATTAAACTACAAAAATGACGGGCAATAATTGATTATGACGGAATCTTTACAACCCTGACCTTCAAAATGACGGACAACGAGAAAGTCAAACGCAACCACTGAACAGTATCCAGTAAACAGTACACCTGGACTGGTAATAGAGTTATGTGAGAAAGTGTTGTTTGTGAAGGAGCACTGCAGAATATCAAACACCTTTTTCAGTAGATAAATCAGTCAATGTTTTTGTTGATTTTCTGACTATGTCATCTTTGCAGAAAAGACATTGGACATGTTTCACCTGAATTTGATCTATTTCTGCAGATTTCATTTAACAGATAATAAAAAAAAAAAAATGGTTTGGCACCTCGTACTTGGGAGCTGCCAAGGAGAACCGCTGTCTTCTCCTGGTGCATTTCAAGCTCCATTGCCCTTCTCAAATGCTCCTCAGCAGTAGTTGCTAAAGAATGATCACTTTTACACTCCCATTTTTTTGGATACAAACCACTGAGTTGTTGACACCCATCTCTCTGATCTTTAAGCTGCTGCCACCCTAAACAAAAAGAAATGGGTGTCTTGCATGTCTGCGCCACACGAGACAACCCAGATGTGTTCTTTGCAATTTCAGTTTAGTAAGCAAATCACAGTTGTTTGTCTGTGAGGCCCAGAGTAGTAAACAGGTTTAGCTTGCTCTCTCGTCTATTTCCTCTTAACAGCTCATATTTATTAGCACTGTGTTGCTTTCTTATTTGCAATACTATTATTTTCATTCACAGCTCTGAGTGATTATTGTATAGTACAGGGTATTATTTATGCTTCAGTGAATATTAGCAGGAGAACTGTAAGCAGAGGAACGGCTACATAGAATAGGATTAGTATTTATGTTGTATTTTCTATTATGAAAGTTGGAAACATGCGACGTGCTGCTTCACAGAGATAAGGAGGTTAATACTGTATGTATGCATGTCTCTCTCGCTGCATCTGTTTACCAGCCTCGGATGTTAATGTATGGCCGTGTAATACAGCATACCCTTCAAATACACCTATCAGTGTACATTTGCGTGAGCATAAACTCGTGGGCCTGTCTGCATCTGTTTGTTTTATGCGCGCTTCTTTCACGGGCATTGCAACAGGACTTGTCAAGTAGGTTATGTACAGTATCCACACACGCAGCACATTGTTGGGTAGCCTCTGGCTGCTGCTCACACATCAGACAGTATGGGGATCGGAGTCTGACACCAATTATGCAGAAACGGTGGGAACTTGTTGCTAAACCCGACATATCAGTGCGTTGCTGTTTCTCCTCTGCATCATCTGTAGCTCAAGGCTCTCCGTTTGCGAGTGTGTGTGTGTGTGTGTGTGTGTGTGTGTGTGTGTGTGTGTGTGTGTGTGTGTGTGTGTGTGTGTGTGTGTGTGTGTGTGTGTGTGTGTGTGTAAAGGGACGAGGATACTAAAGGCCCCAAAAATACCATGAGGACAGAGATTACCATTAATTTAAAATGATATTTTGAGAAAATGACTACTGGACAGATTTATAATGAGTGTAAGACAAAGTGATAGAATAAACAGCGCGCCACAGACTGCTCTCTTTATAAAAATTTAAAAAAAGTGCCACATGAGCATATTATTACAACAAGTGTTGTTTGCTTTATATTAAAATTGAAATTATTGAAACATGAGGGAGAGTCAGGAATTCCCCTTGGGGTAACACTGTTTTCATTGAGTTTTCATAATGAAATAATTTTCATAATAGATTTTATATGAACTTTTTGAATCATTTTGAAGTCACAAATGCATTTCCATAAGGTTGGGTTGTCTTTGTTGTATAATTTTTAGGGCTGTCAATTGATTAAAATATTTCCATAGTTAATTGCAAACTAATTGCACATTTCTTATCTGTTCAAAATGTACTTTAAAAGGAAATTTGTCAAGTATTTAATACTCTTATCAACATGGGAGTGGGCAAATATACTTGCTTTATGCAAATGTATGTATATATTTATTATTGGAAATCAATCAACAACACAAAACAATGACAAATATTGTTCAGAAACCCTCACAGATACTGCATTAAGCATAAAACAATACGCACAAATCATAACATGGCAAACTCAAGCCATGTAACAACAGCTGTCTGTGTGTCAGTGTGCTGACTTGACTATGACTTGCCCCAAACTGCTGTGATTATCATAAAGTGGGCATGTCTGTAAAGGGGAGACTTGTGGGTACCCATACAACCCATTTTCATTCACATATCTTGAGGTCTGAGGTTAAGGGACCCCTTTGATCCCTTTCCTTCACAACATTCTAGTACAACATGGTTGGCACCAATGGATTCCTCAGGTTTTTTAGTTTCATATGATGCCAGTAGCTTCACTCTGCCTTTATAACTGAGCCGCTACAACCTCCAAAAGATCGATTGCGTTAAAGAAATTAGAGGCGTTAAAACAAATTTGAATTAGCGCGTTATTATTGCGTTAACTTTGACAGCCCTAGTCATTGTGTGTTTGAAAATGTGTTACCGTTAAAGTTTTAACTGTAGTACCAGTGAGTGGTGTTCCCCGTTGAGCTCATTTTCACCCAACTTATTGAAGTGTCTCAGTATCTCTGTGTGACATGCGTGCAAGGTGTCACACATCATCCAAGTAGAGCTTTTGAAGCAACATTAGAGACAATGTTTTCTTTCGCTGTCAGAAGTTTGGGGAGGGAAAAAAAACAATGTTGTTTTGATAAACGCTTTGTGTGTGAATCAGGTGAGTCAAGTTCAGTTCAACAAATTGTTTTCTTTTATTTTGAGTACATCTTCATCTCAGTGCGTTCCACTGTTTACTCTTATTTTGAAGGCATTCGAGACAGCAGAGGAAAAAAGATCTAAGGGGCAAATTAAATGAGCCGACATAAACATTTTGATAATTTCTTGTAAGTATTTGCTGCAGGATAAAGCTGCTGTTTGTCTTTAAATACGTCCTTTATATTGAGTGGCCGACGTCAACATTACCACCCGTCTCTCATTTGCTCTAACATACCATTTTTTTCCCCTTTTAGTCCTGCTGAGCCTGTCCAAATCACATACGTAAACATGCTCACACTCAGGACTCCTAGCAATATATCATTATAAATCCACTGCATTGAGGATGGCGCACTTGCACACATAAACACAAACACACACACACGTACACACCTACAGTGAATTTCACATCCAGTGGACCACCAGCTGGCTGACAGCTGTCTGTGCCAAAGTGAAGGCTAGATATTTTGACAGCATCATCTTTCTGACGTCTAGACTGAAACCATTAAATGCCGTGGCAGAAGTATCTGCTTGACTGACGTTGTGGAACATCCATTGAATGCTCTGGATCTGGCGTCTGTGATTACCTTTGAAATGCTATTTGTTTCCCTCCTTTATACTTGCCCTTAACCGTGTTTCTGTCTTTTTTTTTTTTATTCGTAATGTCTCCTTTAATCACAGTAAATCTTTGTTTTCATTGATTCTTAAATAAATACTAGTATTTATACTACTAGTATTTTTAGATTTTTTTCCCCCTTTATTTACCTTACTGCTTTTTTATAATATTTAATTTTAGTCTCCATATTATGCAAATAAAATACTGAATCTTGATAGTAACCTTTTGAAAACACGGAGCAAGAATTTTACCAATCCCCAATGAATGGAGCCTAAATTTTTCTCTTGACTAAAGCTGTTAATGGAAAAGCTGCAAGATATGGACTTCTGCTCCAATTAACTTCCATTAAAAAAAGGACCTAAGGTCTGTTTGAACAAAATGGAATGCAAATAGGAGGTGTCAATAGTCAGCGCTTTAATATTTCTGTGAGAAAACAAACCGCTCTTTGTCTTGCTTTCTGTAAGGCTGAATAGTAAAAGGGGTTGCGTGGGGTTGAAAGCCTAAATACATCAGAGGGAGTGTCGTCTATCAACTGTCACGGCCTCTAAAGTATCTTGTCTTTGTCTTTAACAGTCTGCATTTCCTGGTTTACCACACGGAGGAGGTCCACGACGTGCTTCGTATCTGGGACGGGCCCCAGGATGGAGGGGTCCTG
>CAKALG010028140.1:0-16865 GCA_916700815.1 Helicolenus hilgendorfi | reverse complement strand
GAGGGTGGCGGGGCAAAGGTCAGCAAAGGGGTGGTGGGTGTGCAGGACGGGTAGTGAAGGATGAGGGAGTGAGAGAGAGACAGCATCTGGATTCAGAGCGCTTTCCCAGCCAAGTTACATTTGTTTAGTCTGAAAGACAAGAGTGTAGGGGAGCAGAGGGGGCAGAAAAAAATGTAAGGCCAAGAGAATAAAAGCAGTTCAATAACAGGGAGAAGAAGGGGAGAGCAGGTGTGAATGTGCTTGTGTGTGTGTGTGTGTGTGTGTGTGTGAGTGTGTGTGTGCCTGCATAACATGTCTGTTTGTGCTGCATGATTCTATGTATTTGGAGGGTTGTTTTTGTCTTAGTTTAGTAGTCTGGCCTTTGGTCCTATTAGGGATGACACGATACCACATATGTAGTAGTTGATACCAATGTCAGTGAAATTCCACAATTCTAAAAACCCAATTTGATACCATGGTAAAAAACAAAACAAAACAATAACACTTTTAGCTAATGTTAGGAAGTTAAACAGGTCATAATTCCCTCTCTAATATCAATTTTGTATTGAAAACATCTCCTTCAAACAACTGTATTTATTCAAGTTTCATTCCAAAAACTACATTTTACAAGATTACATTTGAACACATCATGATAACGTTATAATTTACCTTTACCCAACACTCATTTTTATTGAATAGAGCTTGAATGCATCATAATGAATGACGTAACAGCTAACGTTAACTTGCTCTCGTCCTGCTGATTTCAGTACTGATTTGTTGTTCACAATGTAGCATTATCAGGGAAATAAATAGGGTGCGATAGTGAGTTTACTGCGCCCCACACACATATTCTATTGTTCCCGGGTTGACGGGATGCCGTTAGTCTCAACCCCTGACGGTACCTGCGGTACTGTATCGGTTCTTGAGCTATCTTTAAGTCCTATCAGTTATGATAATGTTTTAATTTTTCTATTTGATTGCTATGATCTGGAGATGTAGTGCCACCTCTTTACACAGCTTTAAAACCATGTTCACTATAGGGCAAGCAACAGGTCAGATAACAATTCATCATCTACAACTATTATTTGAAAAACTAATTTAAGAACAAAGATGATCAAGCATAATGGGCAGCATGGGTAATCATTTTATGAAGTTAAAATTAAATAACTCTATGCTTAAACAAGGGAAACATGTCTGAGTGCTGCTCTAGTGTGGATGCAGGTACACAGTGACTTTGTATCTACACTAATTATCCTGATGAGTAAAACGTCACAACCAATAGAAACAATGGCCTAAACTGCAAAAATACAAACCAAGTTGTAGAAAAAAAAAACTCCTTTAATGCTTGAGTGTGTATGAATGTGTTTGTTTGTGCATCTGTGTGTCTAAGGGTCTCACCTCTCTCCTCCCCCTTCTCACCAGATTCAGGCCTCAGGGGAGGTCAGCTCCTCTTGACCTCTGCGTTCCACAGCAAGGCCACACACACACACACACACACACACACACACACACACACACACACACACACACACACACACACACATATATATGTACCCAAACACTTCACACACAAACACACCGCACACACACACATGCTTACATGACTGCATGCACACACAGACAGCTCATAAACACCCTACTGCCCTAATACTAACAAGCTTGCAATGAGACAGACGCATAGACTGAGGTGGAAGGAAAATGGGAAAAGGTCGACGCATAAAAAAAAGAATTCAAATTAAATATTTCTCTCCAGTGAACGAGAAGAGGAAACAACTGTGTTTTTGGAACAACTGTATGCCAATAAACATTTCTAAGGGTGCTTTCACAAGCCAACATATAGTCCGTTTAAATTGAACTCTGGTGCGGTTCGTTTGGGCAGTTGTGAACGCAGTAATCACACTCTGGTGCTGACCAAAACAACCAGTCAGGTTGTTGTACCGTTTTCCAAGCGAAACAAAATGTTCTTTTTTACTTTGGTCTGCTTTAATCCGTGCACTGTGAAACCGAACCAGATTATATTCATAAACTAACTAAAAGTATTAATTTGGCTCTGATTCGGACTAGCCAAACAGACTAAGGATTGTGAAAGCCCCCTAAAAGAAAAAGAGCCTTAAAGAGGACGGGAGAGAGGAACATGCATCCGACATGCAGTCATCCAGAGAGAGGCCAATGTTTTCACCTTTCAGTATGTCCCAAAGCCTCCTTGTTGTAGAAAACACAGATAGAGCTTTGTTTAGCTGGAATTTGGTTGTGTGCTCCATGAGCATTCCCCAGCCCCTCACTCACTGACCTCTGACCCCTGGATGCGCACACACAAACACATACACACACACTGATATGTGGGGATTTCTAGGATATACAGTATACAACAGTATGCACAGTCAGACAGTACATTGTGTTGTGGAACTCTGCTCGATGCCAACTTTTTCTTTCCTTATAAGCTGCTTCTGTGTATGTGCATGCGTACAGTATGTGCGTTTGCCTGCCTCTGTGTATAGATGTGTGTATATGCTGTGTGCTAGACCGTGTATGTGAGTAAATTAGAGTTTATGTGAAGGTTGACATGGTTATTGGCAACAATTTATAGGTAATTGCAGCTGAAGACCTACGGAGCAGAGTAAAGTGAGCTTTTTTTGTGTTTTTTGATGTCAATCTATATGGCTCCATGACCTGTGACCCAGTGTCTTGTCTGTGACCTCATCAAAGAGAGACGAGAAAACAAGCATCCCTCTTGAGGACAGCAGCCATTCATCACTCCATCTTTGTCCCCTTTTAGAGCCTTCTGTCCGTCGTAAGGAGAAATCAATGTCTTAAAAGGATAGAGAGAGACACAAAGATACAGACACAAAGAGCACAGTCTCTCTCTCTCACACACACACATACAAACACACACTCTGCCATAACGAAGTACAAAGAGAGAGAATCTGTGCGCAGCGCTACTTTATGAGTTTGCTGTGAGGCTGTAGCCATTGTTTGCACTCAAAGTACTTGACCTTGTGATGAAAGGAGTGGAACAATTTTGCAGTGCTGCATTTAGAAACTCAGAAATGGGCTGGTCTCATTGTACCCACTGCAAGTTGTTCATGACTTGAGGAGTTTCTTTGAAAATAAATCTCCAAATGATCAAACTGTATACATAATGTAACATTTCTGCAATTTTATTCTGTGGTTGTATTAGCCAGCTTCAGCTCTGCATTCTGCTTTGTGCCTAAGGAACAGCGTCTTCTTCTCAAGGGATGACTGAGAGTGATTGTAAGCTAGAGACAGGTCAGGAAGGTCATATATTATTGCCTTGATGGTAAAAGTCTAGGTATATTTTGTACAATTAATATGTATTTTCAGACAACAATAGCTTCTGCCACTTCCTGGTGAGCATTCTACCATTTTTATTCCTCCGCGCCGACGACAGGCGTGGCCGGAAGCACTATGTTTTCGGGTTGTCCGTACGCATACGTCCGTACGCATACGTCTGTACGCATACGTCCGTACGCATACGTCCGTACGCATACGTCCGTACGCATACGTTTGTACGCATACGTCTGTACTAGGGATGTCACGAGAACCGATACTTCGGTACCAAGTCGATGCCAAAATTCTAAAAACGAGGCGGTACTTGTTTTCTACAGTACCGAAGGTACCGTACGATGCCTGCAGGGTACAAAATGAACTCCTGCCAAGCACCAAATGTGACTGCTTCTGTCCTCAGCTCTCTGTCGGAGTTTGACACACACACAACAGCGCCATGCAGCAGCGAGATCCAGAGATGTAGAGATGCTTTATGTTCGAGAAGAGGATTCACTCGTGGGGGAAAAAAACAGAACTTTTTTTATATCTTTTGTTGCTTATTGCTAAATCTCTTAAAAGTGGTGTTTTTTTTATTGAACTCTGGACTCTTTATTTCCGGTGAGTGTTATTGGGACTTGCATTTGATTATGTTATACTTAACTCCCCAGATCCACTTTGTTTGAACCAATCCAACAGCATCCAATCAAGTTTCAGGAGAAAACCATGAAGAACTAACGTTATGTTTCTGAGCACCAGTTGGATCCAGTTACTCTGCTGTTAAAATGACAATACGTTTGGTGGCTTATTTAGAACTCGAGACCTGAGTTGGGACTTGACTTGGAAGTTGAGTCACAGACTTGAGACTTACTTGTGAGATGCAGTACAATGACTTGGTCCCACCTCTGGTAGCCTATGCCCAGTGAAATGTCACCATGTCAGTGAATTTAAACTACTGCTTGCAATCTGAGGATATACGTATATAGACACATTACATGGGATTTATTGTTTTTTTTGTATTTTTTACCGTGGTATCGAATTTGGTATCAAGAATCGTGGAAATTCACTGGTATTGGAAATTTCTGGTATTGTGACATCCCTAGTCTGTACGCATACGTCTGTATACCATACCCGTGAATGCGATATCTCAGGAATGCCTGGAAGGAATTTCTTCAAATTTGGCACAAACGTCCACTTGGACTCAAGGATGAACTGATTAGATTTTGGAGGTTAAATGTCAAAGGTCAAGGTCAATGTGACCTCACGTTTGTCCCATTCTTGTGAACGTGATATCTCAGGAATTTCTTCAAATTTGGCACAAAGGTCTGGTGAAAAATTTGGTGGTCAAAGGTCACTGTGATCTCAAAAAATATGTTTTTGGCTATATGTCAAGAATTCATATGCTAATTATTACAATTTCACACAAATGTCTAATAGGATAAAATTACGAAGTAATGACATTTTGGACAGACATGGATGTAAACTGCAACTTCACTGGTTGGCGGAGGCGTACAACAATGAGGCGGTAATTCTAGTTCTTGCCTGTGACCATTAATAGGGCGACCACGTCCAGGATCTTTTATGTGTATTACATAGCGTGCGAGTAAAATTAGCCCAAAAAATCTTTTGCATGTGCTTGTGGTTGGTCAGGTAGATGTACATGGAAGTTATGAAGTTTTTCCAAGTGCTGAGTAATGGTCACTCATGCAGTGTTTGATTTGCAGTGGGTGCTTGTAACTGCAGTGATTAATCTACAGTGTGACTGATGGTGAGTGGTTAATTACAGTTGACACTTGGAATGCATTATGTATGATTTTGTATATTGATTGTATAGTTGATTACGACATGTAAAACCTAGGCAAATGAATCCCTATAAATAACTGTGATCGACCAGCTGCATAATATCTGCAAGGTCGGAGGATAGATCTCTGCCAAACCTGAAAGAAAGCTAATTTGTCCTCTTCAATATTCAGTGTGAATAACAGTGAATACAACAGCTGCTGCAGCACACAAGTGCTTGGCAAAGTTTAATGTCTGTTTTGTCTCCTCTGGCACCGTGCCCACATTTCTAATACACAAAGATAACACAGTCCGTTTGATTTATATCATCACTGATGCACATGCATATCGATGTATTAGTACTGGACTGTTTTGTAGGTTATCCATTGTTAAATGTTTGGTCAAATCTCAGAAATGCTCATGGGCAACACTTTTGAATGCTTGTGTTTGCACTTTACTGTACCTCCGACACAGCTATTGGTGGTTATTGGATTATTTTGCCAAACCTAAATTATGTGAATGATCTAAATGAAGTACAGCTACTATTGCTTACAGTCAGTTAGGGGGGTTTTACTGTAGGAGGTAAAGGGTGGAATTCTGGATCACTCATCAAACTGCAGCAGTGAAATTGTGTAAATTATATACATTTTTGTTAAAATATTTTTTAATTAAAATGCTGGGACTACATATTTATGTGCATTTACATGACCATGAAAAGCAGAAATGTAGATTAGGTAGATGGTTAAATGGTTTCATCACAATAGTCACATAGTACTCAATCCACAGTCAAATACCACAACTAAGGAGCATAGAAATTCAGGAACACATTAAACAACATTTAATACCTGCAAACAATAGTTGACATTGAAGAATCCTTTGACCTGGTTGGTCCTCAAACATTTTTGAAGAGCCCTTCCTGCTAGCTTCTATTTACTCTGGACCATAGAGAAATCTGAAGGGATACATTCAGTTCTTCATATCTCTAAAATGATATTGCTTCAAATGCTCCTGTTTTTTGCATGTGTCCCGCACAGTTGTCTGTAGTCGGCCCATGTCGGATGCTTTTTGGCCGATTCAGCATGGTGAATCACACACAGAAGGCTCTTCTCATTTTTCATCTTCATCTCATCTGATCATTCCAATACACGTTTTCACAACGTCATCTGGAATCAAGCTAAGTGGCGAGTGAGAGTGGTGTGAAAATGGTCTGCAAATGCTGTTTTATTACATGTACGTATCATAACAATATATCCGCAGTCCTCGGTCTTCCGTTTTCCCTTTTTGAATGACGAATACAGACTACCGCGACCTGCTGGTAGGGAGAGTTATTTAATTTCACGCAGGCATAGAACGTACGTGGTAGTTAGCTGTTGTTTGTAGTCTGTTCAAGTGCAACTTTTTGGCCAAGACACAGGCGACGCAATGGTTGGCCTTCGTCGCCGCTAGTTCTTTGATGTCGGTTTGATGTGTCTGGGCCTTAAGGTTTGCGTTCCGTTGCACCCACCTGGCACACCTGGTAAAATAATAGTAATAAAAATGTATATATGGTAACATCAATATCAGCTGTTTACACATCTTAAGCTACTTTGAATACTCTAATACTCTGGGGCTAAGACCTTATTCTACTCTGAGAGAAACTATACATCATGTTATCAGACTTTTAGATTCATATACCAAGATAATTTAGATAGCAAAATGTGAAAAAGTGCTACCTTTGACTTCTACCTGACTACTGGAGGACTCCTTTAATAATCTACTTTTCTTTCTGGCTGAATATCTTTCACTGGAGAGAGAAAAACTGCTGACAAACTCAGCAGAAGTCATCAGAACTTACTACAGAGACTGACTTGAAAGTTTTTCATTTTTGTTGAAACAAGAATAAGAAGGAAAACATAACCACATAGTTCAGCAGTATAACAGAGAAGAAGCAAGCACCTGTTCTTGATTCACTGTGATGTCTGCAGACGTTGTGATGCCTCCTATTGGCCACAAGGGGCAGAGTGGCTGATAATGAGCAAATGAGTGATCTAAAATTTAAGGGTTTTTACTCTTTGGGGAGATCACATGCTTAGCATCTAAACGTCACACATTTATGGAAATATTTTATTTATGTAACAGTTCTCATTTGTCAGTTATGTTTTTTTTTTCTTTTGGCATTTTCAAGCCTTTATTGATGGAACAGTGGATAGTCTAGAAAGGGGGAAAGAGAGGGGGCGACATGCGGAAATAGCCGCAGGTCGGATTCGTATCACCGCGGTTAGGACTCAGCCTTGTTATAAGGGATCGCCCGCTATACCAACAGAGCTATCGGGCCTCCCGTCAATTATGTTTTAAATTTAATTTTCCATTAATTTTAATGTTTCAAAATGCGAAAAATCAGTATAGCATGGTAGCTATGACAGCATGTGGCATTGTTCGAATTTAGCGTACATTTGATAAAGTTTTTGTTTTGGTGTTGCTGTAAGGACATCATTCATGGGTGGGTTTAATATTGTGTATGTGTGTGTGTGTGTGTGCGTGCATGTGGTACTCTGTAATGGATCAGTATGAATGCCTCGTTAGCAAGCGCCACTGAAACCCTGTAGGCCCTTCAGAATATGAGTACCATTTTAGAGAGCAGCTTTTGCCGTCGCATTCTAACTACCACTTACACAATACGTTCTGCTCACACACACACACACACACACACACACACACACACACACACACACACATTAGCCCACGCACGTACACTCAACAAGCACTTGTGTGTGTGGGCAGCTGGCTGAATTGATGGAACGGGATTCTGCATCCTCTGGGGAGCAGAAACACACCACTCTATTTAGCATCAGAAAGGCTACATTCACTCTTTTCATGTGAGCGGTGAACTGGGGAATGCCCTCAAGGTGTGGACCGAGGGATAAAGATGGTTTCAGGGGTGTGGTGTAGGGTTTAGGTGGCCAGCGGTCTTTACCTTTGGTGTTGCGTTTCTTGCTCTCCCCGTTTCTCTTTCTTCCCTTCTACAGTAAATCTTTCCGTCCTCTGTCAAAGACTTGCACGAGGCAGAGAACAGAGGTTACAACTGTAAACAGTAGGGGATCTTTTCATATTCTCCGTCTCTCCTCGCCTCGTGTCTGTCATGTCCCTGGTTTGTTTGGTCTCTTCTTGTTTCTCTCCTCTACCCTCCATGCCCCCCCTCCATTTTCTTATCAAACAAAATGGCACGCACATACACACACACAAAGACACAGGTAGCAAAGTTTCTCCTGGAGTTTTCTCAGCGAAACCAAACAAAACATAAAACGGCGCTAACGCAAAAGAGTGAGGGTGGTAAGGAGGAAAAGGAGGAGGAGGAGGGGGAGGAGGGGGAGAGAAGAGAGGGAAGTTATTTTCTCTGGTTTTTGAGGCTGTGCCGCGTGTACTTCTGACAGGTGGGAGGGGAGATGAAGCGTGCATTGTGTTCGCTTGCTAATTAGCATCGTTAGCGGGGCCCATCCGCTGTGAATGGCAGAGATAGTATTAGTGAGGTTTATGCACAGTGAGTGGTAGAGATAGGGAGAATAGAGAGTGTGGTACAGGCAAAAGCTGTATATGCTAACGCTACATTAAGTCTGATAAACTTGCAGGTCTTTAATGGACTCAGCAGGGGAGGGAGGGAAGGAAGGACGGGGACGGGAGAGCAAAGAAGTGTAAAGAACTGTACACCAGTCTGCTTCAGGCTCTCCTGTCAATACGACCTCTATAAGGCTCATAAAACCACGGTGACACACGCATAAGATAATGAGCCATTGTGTGTATGTGTGTGTGTCTTTGACAAAGGTTTGGGTGTAGCGATTTTGAGATCAGACTTCTCTCCTTTCACCTTACCCCTTGAGGGTCAGGTTACACACAAAGTGTAGGTTACAAGCCACTGGCTATATGAATAGTCCTGTTAGCCCAGGACTCCTATTGCTAACAAACACACACACACACACACACACACACACACACACACACACACACACACACACACACGCACGCACGCACACACATACAAACACACACACTCTTTTTTTTTTAACAAAAAAGGCATTTCCGAGCAGCAAGTGCTTTGGATTATATCTGATGCTTTTATATGTATCATAGTAATAATGTGTGTATGCATGAGTGTGCGTGCGCGCCACACAACCCCGGAGGTCACGTAAAACTGTCAGCATCATCCAATCACCCAGTTTTTTTTCATACTGCCCTTTACCCCCTCCCTTCACTCCCTTCCACTCTCTTTCTTCCTCTCTTCATTCCATCCCCTCCAGTGTCAAGAAAAGGCCCTTGAGGCTGTATTGCTCTCTCTTTCTATGTAATGCACACGCACGCACGCACACACACACACATGCACACACATCCTCTCTAAAGGACCCCTAAGGGAGAAGACCATCAGAGCAGTTTGGAGGGATGGGAGGCATATTGTTAGGGGTGGAGTTTTCAAACAGAAACATCTCAATGGAGCCTCTCTCCGTCCTCTGAATGGGCGGATGGGTGTGAGTGAAGGGGGTGATGAATATTAAGTAAGGTCTAATGGCCGACACCCACCTCTCCTCCTCCACAGGAGACTCGAGGGATCACTACGAGATGCAAGACAAGGGTCACGTGACTGATGGAGGCCGCCGAAGGCATCTGTAGCCTATTGCTAGCTAGGCTACTTGTACTCTCATATAATCATTTTTACAATGGAAACGTTCCCTTTTATTACACCAGAGTCACAAACAAACAAACAATGTACATTTCTTAAAAATGTTCTTCGGGCTTTTACCTTCATTTATTACACGGCTTTGTTGAATATGCCATACTGATTGGTCAATCACGGCGTTCTCCGGTCTGTTATTTCTTTATAGCAGGCCATTGCTCTGTATAACAGACCGTTGCTTTGGGCGCAGTTCTGATGTCGGACTCTGGCGGACCATTTTTGTTTCAAATTATTGATTTCTCAAGCTAGCTGTACATTATCCCTTACTTAGTTTTAACAAAGCAATACTTTTACTACGGATTACCCCCGGATTATATTTAGCTGACATTGGTAGCATGCTAGTTGTGTAACATAGTTCAGAAATGTGCCGTTAAACTTTTAACTTAGAAAAAAATGAATGAATAGAGCTTTATTTCATTCATCAATCAGTTTATTCATTTGCTAATTCTTTTGACCCAATACATCGGTCTTTTAAAAAAAAAAACACTAATTAAAACAGAAAGAGAAAAGAATGATATGAAGTCATTAGGAACAAATTGATTGACAAAGTCATGCAAAATTGCCGGATAAAATAAAGCAGATATGACAATAAGTAGCTATATCTCTGAGATGAGGGTTGCTGGAGCAGTATTTCATAGCCAACGAGACACAAATACATTATTTCTGCAAACCTTCAGTAATCGTTTCATGCCAAAATGTAATCATTTTAACTTTTTTGTTTTTTTTATGAAAACTGAAATAAAACAGCTGCATAAACAGTGTAAACAATGGCTTGGTAGTGCATATGCTAGCTTGGCGACCTTCATCTACCAGGCGGACGTCTTCTTGCACGTTGTAGTGGTCCCTCGAGAGTCTCCCTGTCTTCCCAACGGAGCGTCTACGATGCGGTGTAAAGTGGCAATGACATACCCACTATGTGTGTTTGCTGTGTGTGTGTGTGTGTGTGACTGCAGGGTTTTATGGAGTTATAAAGTAAAGTTACTGAGTTAATCTAATGGTGTTTTCGAGATGGGCTTTGGGGTTGTAATGTTTGCAAAGGAGTCCGTTACCTCACGGACACAACAGATTGGCAAATTGTTTTAAAAGTGATTGACTAATTGTCGTGCCTTTTATTAAACACTCCTTTCTCACAAATCCGGCTGATGTTCTCCTGCAGGTATATATCCACTGTCTCCTCTGGCTCTCTGATCACTTGTTTCCTGTTTTGATATAACATATGACACGGCGCAGGTGTTGCCATTGACGTGTCCTCGTGTTTTGTCAGACAACTGCACAACTATAGAAAAGCTATTTTCTGGAGGATCACACAATTCCAGCTAGCTAAGGCCACGTTCAGACAAACAAACAACACGTCATTGATCAGCTTGAGGGTCATGGGTAAAAGTCCTAGTCCTATATTAAAGTACACCGTAAATGGATTTTTCTAATTTAAGTCTTTATTTTAACGGACAAGGCTGATCTGTTAATAGAGACACTCAAATGCAGTAATTTGCACATTCCATGACCAACAATGACATTCTCAACAGCAGTGCTTTGCCTCTGCAGGACTTCAAACTGAATTTCAGCTTGAAGCTGAAAAGCCAGCAGTGCACTTTCATTTACATTCACTATACCTGGGATAGCCTCAGTCTTTTTTTGCGTCAAGCTGCTCATTTAACCAGTCGACCTTCTAAGATTATTTAATGGTTCATTTATATTTTTATAGAAAAGTAATCTGTTTATATGTCATTAAAAAAGTCCTGTGAAAAGCAGATCGGGCTCCACTTGGCTTTGTTTCCAGCCCGCTGGCTAAGTGAGTGGCACGGTTTGATTGAGGAATCAAGAGGACTGAGTCAAGAAATTGCTTTATTGGAATGGTGCATGTATGAGATTACAGTTTACAGTGGCTTTTTGGCTCTGATGAGCACTTCCCTCATTATCCCTTAACTTCAGTGCATTACAAATCCCCTCTGATAACAACATGTTGCAGGCCTCTATCATCCTTATACAGTACAGCGGAAGAGCATTTCATTACACTGTCACCAGTCATAATCCTCCGACCAGCGTGGCCCTCACAGAGCATCAAACGGATGACTCTGAAACAGAAGAGGATGAGGGAGGCGAGGAGGGGAGAGGGGCGGCGTAATGGCGCGTGTTTGTAAATAATCTCTCTGTCACGGTGGTAAATAGCAGTTTATTTAACAAGCATCACATCACAGGAGCGCTGCCTTCCACCCTCCGCCGCCCCGTCTCTTCTTCCTCCTCCCCTTCATCCCTCTCTCCTTCCCCTCCTCTCGTCTCGGGCTCTGCGGTTACGGCGGAGCATTAATAATAATAACAATGATAAACAGAGAGGAGAGATAACCACAGTAGTGTGTGTATAAGAGGCCCTCGCGCTCAGCCAGCTTACAGCGCTTAGCCCCCATTAAAGATGGGATGCGGCGGGGCGGGTGGGGGGGATAGCAGGAAAATAAGAAGCTGTTATTTTGCATGATATTAACCACATGAAAGCGTGCGGCTGCCGAGGACAGTAAAAGTCGCTGAAGAAGACAGAGGGAGGGTGCGAGAGAGGGAGGCTCGCTGGAGGAATAATGTAAATAGCGGCTGGCTGAGTTATCGGGCATAGCACTGTCAGACGTGTGTGCATGTGTGTGTGTGTGTAGTTATCGTACGCAACGCTGTCAGACGGCCCATTGTTTGGGAAGCGATAAAAGGCAATTTCCCAGAGTCCCTTGTAGAACCACACGCTCGGCTTAATTTGAGGGCCATTTTCCGTGACAGTGTTGACAGTTTATACATCTCTCTCCCTCTTTCTCTCTCTTTTTCTATGTCTCTCTCTCTCTTTCTCGCTCTCCTGTGCTCCCTTGCTTCCTCTGCTCATCCTTCCTGTGTGTGTGCGCTCACTTTGTAGTAAAGAGGCTTGTATTCATGTCTGTGTTTATTAGTATCTCACCCCCGTGTTTGGCATGTTCTCTTTGAGGAAGCAACAATACCTGATAGTCTAATACCTGTCAGTGCGCACACACACACACACACACACACGCACACGCACACGCACACGCACACGCACTCGTCTGATGGGAATGTTTTTCCCTCTGCCCCGTCTTAATCTTGCCCTGACACAGAGCATTGTGAGCTGTGCTGCGCTGCCATCAGAGGAGAGCATGTCCTCTCATCATCCTGAGAGAGGGCCTATTAGAGGAGCTGAGGATGATGGGAGGCAGGGAGTAGAGAGGGAGAAAAGAGAGGAGATCGCAGGTTCAGGGCAGGATAATTGACACGGAGGCTCCCATTGCCTGCGGAGGAGGTTTTTCTCTACAATGCCTTTAGTGAGAGAGAGCAAACAAGATATTGTGCACAAACACACACACACACGCATGTACAGTACAGTACATGCATACACACACACACAGTATGTGAGCAAACAGCTTACTGTTCTGTTTGTGTGCTGTAGTGTGATTTACTCAATCACACTGTTTGCTGAACTTTAGGGCATGAATAAAACTGATGTCTTATATCCAAGCTAGTGAGATCGGTGACACAATTTTTACCTTTTTGTTTGCTTGATTGTTTAGATAGATGATAGATTATAGATCAGGAGTCTCCAACTTTTTTTTCCCTCTGAGAGCTAATTTGACAAAATGAAAGTGGCCAAGAGCTACTGATAGCACCAAGTTGTACATCAGCAATAGCAGATATCATTTCTGTCTTATTTTTATGGTCCTTTGATAACGTTTCAACCACGCAGTCATCGCCTCTATTGCAATCCCGGCGAATGTTTTTTTGTTAGGTTGTGCGCCACTAAACGAAGCCTCTGTTGCTGCGTTGGCCTTCTTCATCAGTTTGGTAAAAAAACTTGGTTGTCTATTAAGTAGTTAATTGCTACTAATTGCAAATTAATCACACATTTTTTATTTGTTCAAAATGTACCTTAAAGAGAGATTTGTCAAGTACTTAATACTCTTATCAACATAGAAGAGGGCAAATATGTGTGTATACATTTATTACTGGAAATCAAATAACAACACAAAACAATGACAAATATTGTCCAGAAACCCTCACTGGTATTTCAATCTAGCATAAAACAAATGCTCAAATCATAATTCTGTCAAACTGCAGCCCAACAGGCAACAACAGCTGTCAGTGTGTCAGTGTGCTGACTTGACTATGACTTGCCCCAAACTGCATGTGATTATCAAAAAGTGGGCATGTCTGTAAAGGGGAGACTCGTGGGTGTGACATGGTTGGTACCAATGGACTCCTTAGGTTTTCTAGATTCATATGATGCCAGGATTCACGCTAGTTTTAAAACTGAGCCCGCTACAACCTACGAAAGATCGAATAGCGGCTGCGGCTGATGGTGGGTCATCGGATTTTTAAGAGGTAAAAATTGCAAGTCGCGTTAATGCGTTAAAGAAATTAGTGCAGTTAAAACAAATTTGCATTAACACGTTATTATGGCGTTAACTTTGACAGCCCTATGCAGGACACAGGAGGACACAAAGGCACATGGTTTTTTCAGGTTACCTGTTTCAAGTACTACTATCACGATATAGCGACCGTTTTATAAAAAAACCTTTTTGTTAATCATATTTGCTCCAATCTCACCTACTTAAGCTTTAATCACATGTTTAAAACTGCGACTGTAGTCTGGGAGAAAATACGTATTTAGGTTATGAAGTTTAGTTGTATGGGAATTAATTTTGTGGGAGACGGGGGTTGAATTATGTCACTTTCTCACATACGGTACATCATGATGTATATAAAAGCTTTATTCATAGAAAATGTGTGCACTATCTAACCCATAGACATTGCGTATTGACAGCACAGATATAATGTTGCATCGGCTGCATCTACACATGATGACTATCGTTTTCTTGGCATCCAGGCCTGGACAAAGGCAGGATGAGACTATACAGGAGCTGTTGCGTTTCTTCTTTTAAGCCTCCAACTCGAGTAGCAACGGAGTAGCTCAGACAAAGATAAAGCTGCGTGGCTATCTGCTTACCATAATCTATAACCTATAAAAAGAGAAGAAAAGTCTCCTGGCCATTCTCTTCCTTAACTCTGTTATCACTCTTCAAAGCTGAGCTCTCCTGCTTTCTTTCTGGCTCCAAGGCTCTTTTATTGTATTGTCGTGAAGAAGTATTCTTATTGTATGTATTTTTCCATTATTATATTTCATTGTCTGTGGAGAATTCACCCTCACCGGTGGTCTGTTGAACAAAGCCAATGAGGTGGGTTTTGATAAAGACACACACTTTGAGTTTGATGGGGCACTATCTGCTCTTTCTGTGTGATAAGTCAGTTTTCAGTGAGAACTGGATTTAAATAAAAACCTGTATGTGTCACAATTTATTCAGCCTCTTTAAAAAGTAAAATAAAAGGTTTTCGTTATTATCTAAAGCCAACAAGTTTAAATGTTACAGACTTTTTGTAGAAAGATTCAATAGACACAATACCTTCTCTGTGTTGTTGGAGGGTCAGATTCCTCTCATCTCCTCTCCTCTCTATACCTCTCCTCTCCTCCTTTCTTCCTTCCTCTTTCTTGTCTCCTCTCCTTTCCTCTCTCTATGCCTCTCCTTTCCTCTTTTTTCCTTTCCTCTTGTCTCGTCTCGTCTCCTCTCCTCTCCCCTCCTCTCCTCTCCTCTCCTCTCCTCTCTATACCTCTCCTCCTCTCTTCTTCTCCTCTTTATACTTCTCCTCTCCTCTCCTCTCCTCTCCTCTCCTCTCTATATCTCTCCTTTCCTCCTCTCTTCCTTTCCAATCAATGCCTCTCCTCTCCTCCTCTTTTCCTTTCCTCTCTATACCTCTCCTCTCCTCCTCTCTATACCTCTCCTCTCCTATCCTCTCCTCCTCTCTTCCTTTCCTCTCTATACCTCTCCTCTCCTCCTCTTTTCCTTTCCTCTCTATACCTCTCCTCCTCTTTTCCTTTCCTCTTTATACCTCTCCTCCTCCTCTCTTCCTTTCCTCTCTACACCTCTCCTCTCCTCCTCTTTTCCTTTCCTCTCTATACCTCTCCTTTCCTCTCCTCTTTTCCTTTCCTCTCTATACCTCTCCTCTTCTGTCCTCTCCTCTCCTCTCCTCTCCTCTTCTCTCCTTCTCTCCTCCTCTCTTCCTTTCCTCTCTATACCTCTCCTCTCCTCTCCTCTCCTGTCTACCTCTCCTCTCTCCTCCTCTGTTACAAATGGCCCCACGTAGGAAATGAGAGGATTGTTATTTCAAACTTAATAATGTTACACGACTCCATCAAGACAACGCTGCTCTATCAAACTCCCACAATCTCCAGAGATAATTTAATCACCAAATGCCAAACTGCCACGCCACATTTAGGTGTAATTTTCATCCATGCAAAGGTAATTTGTTTCAGTATTATGAATTAATTAAAGCCTAACGAAGATGGAGAAGGCTGTAGAATGTCTAATCAACAGGCCCTTGAGATTGATTCGCTCTCCTCCACGCTCTGGCCTATTATGCTCCGTCCTCCGTGTTGTCACAGCTTCTGTTTTTCACCACTTTTTTTCCCCTCTATGACTGTCTCTATTTCTTTTCTTTGAGTGTGATGATTTAGACGTCACTAAAGCAGAGGCGAGGTTCCATCCCCTCAGTAATCTGGTCTCTGTTTGACTAGTTTCCAACTGTCTGTCAGGTGCTGTCTCTGCATGCATCTGCACCGACTTGCTCTACAAAAGATGCCTCAGCAGCGCGCCGGCACTTTATTATTTTAATCTCCCTCGCAGCTTTTCTTGTTCAAATGCTTTATGGTATTTGTTGACATTTAAACGCCCCTCGATACATTCCTCATTCCTATATATGCCCGTGTGAAATGCATCAGGGTGGAGCCATGTGTCACTCAATCATTCTTGCAGCTGCTTGTCCCAGGGGCCCGGGACTTTGTTTTCACATACATGTACAAGCCGCAGGGTACCTGAAAGCGTCCTTTTCACCCCTAGACACAGGCGTACAGCAGAGCAAGAAACACACTACACCATAAATCAAGGTTAGAACACGCCAAAGTCATACACAGACAAGCCCTTCTCACGCACACACCACACATGTCAGGTGTTATCTGTGCTTCAGATCTGCAGGCCTGTACACTGTGTAGAGTTCCTCAGAAGTACACACAGACGTTCACATAAAAACG
>CAKALG010028130.1:0-13176 GCA_916700815.1 Helicolenus hilgendorfi | reverse complement strand
AATCCCATTCCAGCTGGACAACAATCTGTCTGGCCGGTGGCCCCCGCGGGGCTGTAAGCCCCCCAGTAAGAGGCTTGGAGGAGAAGTCAGACAGCTCATCAAGGATGAGGACTTAATTAGCCTTGCAAAGTCAACCTGGCTAATTGAAAAGATTCAACCTGAGTGCCGCCACAGGAGCAGAAGAGAGCATTTTTTTTTTACGGGTTTTTTTCTGCATTGTGGTGTCGAGGTGTTCTGTTGCCAGGCGAAGAAAAATGCCAGGGATGAGGTACCCCTGCTGCTTCAAGTTGGCAACGTGAAAAGGGGCCTGCTTGTAAGGTTAATTGGGCTGGACGCAGTGCCAAGATAAAGTATGGGGGAACATGTCTTGAAGTGTTTTGCTGGATCTGAGCTTAATCTTTCATGACAGGCTTTATCGGCGGGGTCAGGAGTGGAAGTTCTGGGAGTGATTCTACATGCTGGCTTTATTGGATGCTTCAAGTTTAAAAGACACTGTGTGTGCGTGTCAATATGTGCATTTATTCACATATGCTACCACGTGCATGTATGTCCATGTGTGCCAATAAACCCTCAAGTGTGCTTTAGGTGAGACGAATCACTCGGGTACGTTTGTGTACCCAGGTTGAGCTGATGTCAAAACTCAGTCAGCACTCAACGGGCAGACAAAGCACACACACCTCGCCGAAATAAAACAGAAACTCTCTTGACCCCCCCCCTTCTCTCTCTCCGCTCTCCATCAACACTCTGTTTAAGCATGCCATCGCCGCTCCGGCATAATGTGTTTAGAAATGTTGCACTCCCTCAACCTCTCCGACTCCGTAATGCATTTCGCTACGCGACCCCCAGTCTCTCTTATCCGTGTGTTTGAATACGCCACTTCTCCCCAAACACGGCGTGTTTAAAGAATGCCACACTCTACCTCTCAAGCCCAATCACTGTAACGCGTTTGAGAGCGCAGGCTGCCTCTCTCTTTGTGTCATTTGTTTGACGATGCTAGCCTTTCCGACGCCACTTACGACTAATGTGTTTGAGCGTTCGCAGAATCACATTAACCCACACACACACGCACATACACAGAAAACATTTTCACTATGAGCATACAACTGATTAAGCTGAATGCAGAATAAATAACTAATTCATGAGGCGAGGCAGTAATTGTGCCAGAAATTACAATCTTGGGATTAATGAAACATTATGATAACATGTGAATACTCAAAGGTTTGAATTAAACACACTGGAAATAAATAATTAACATTTAAAGGACGTTCTACTCTGTTTTGAGTGATGTTTTTTTTATTATTATAATGGATTTTTCATTATTTTATACTGTTAGGGATGCTAGAAACGTGGCTTTATGGAGGGTAATATTGGTCTATCGGCTGGTCCACTGCTTTGGTCCATAATGAAATATCTCAACAACTATTGAATGATTTGCTGTGAAATTTTGTGCAGATACATATGAATCCCAGAGGATAAATCTCCTTAACTTTGGTGATTCTCAGACTTTTCCTCTTGCTCCACCATGAGGTTCAAAGGAATGTGTCCTAAAACCTGGAAATGAGTTAGCATTTTTACACTTCCGGTTCCCTCGTCTCGAGGTCAAGGTTTTTTTGTGAGACGCCTGAAAAAAGGTCTTTGGTTAACATAAGCTTCAAAGATTTTAACATAAAATACGTCAGTAAATATCCCACTTGAGGCCATTTTGAAGCTTTTACCTATTACCTTAAAAAAAAGGCAGTTGCTAACAGACTAAATGAGAACACAGAAGTTATTGTGAACATTAAAATTTGTCGTCACGCCAAACACATCAAGCTTAGCGGTGGTGACATGAAGTCGACCGTGGTGTAGTTTGTTTATAGCCTAACGTTAGCTTTTTACTTCTGCCGTTTGCATTTATGCTTCAAATATCATAAAAAAATAGTGTTCATTTATGAAGATTATCTTGCTGAACAAAACGTATAAGTATCATAAACGTGTGTTTATAAGAGCTACTCACAGCTGCAAAATAACTCACATTAACTACCACAGTAGTGCACTCTTAACATTAGTATTAATATTAGAAAAGGAGAAGTTAAATTCCTTATTATAAGATGTACATTATGTTGATAGAGTAGTGGTTGGTATTTGTGCCCCATGTGGCCAACCATGGCATTAGATTGTTAATAAATTGGCACCAGTTGATGCCGTCATAGTGATTAGTATCAGCTGTGCACAGTGCAGCTGCTTCAGGACACCGAGAGCCAAAATAGTTTTTCAACGGGCTTTAATACAGATTTTTGTTCACTTCACAAAGACAAAGTTTAAGTTGATCTTTTTCTTTACTTTGGGTTGCCGCGGCATATCCTGTTTGGGTTGTTTTGTGTAGAAATATGGCTTAGAGGAAAGAAAGAAGGAAGCCATAATAACTACATAATGTTTTTATAGTAGTTAGTATTCTTTCAGTATTGATGAATTGGGATGAAACACTGGAGATGTCAGTAATCAGCACATCTTAAATCAGAGAAGACAAACTAATTGGCAAGTCAACGTTTTGTAGATTAGGTCTTTCTTTCACAACATTTTTTTCCGCCTTGTCAAGTCAAATGTATCTTTCGGTTAATCCCCTTCTGTCTGTCTGCCTCCTCTAAAAATCCTCACTTTGATTGAGATCTTTCTTTCTTCCGGGGCTCCCTCAAAGTAAACCCAGCGCTGACCCCGAGTTGTAGAAACCGATCACCCACAGCTATGATGCTAATGGTCTTCACGGGGGTGACGATACTGCGCGCAATGTGGTCATAAGGGATTAGCGCAGCTCTCTGCACATGGACCCATCACTCATGGGGTGAGGACAGCTGAGAGAGTAAAGGCAGATTCAACTTAAAAATGATTTAACAACTTCGGAGATGCTTTGAATTCTTAATCTCGCTCACTATTTGCTGTGCCACGGCTGCCATATTTAAAAAAAAAACACGGCAACTGGAGGCTTTTATTTTTTGTGTCTTTTCTTTTCCTAAGAATTAGAGCATTATATCCCATTAGTATGTGCAAATACTCTGTTGGCACACGGTTTGTTATCATCGGTAATCTCTTGTCTGTTTAATATCAGACGCGATGCTTCTGGAATCAGCTGAAATAACACTGCTGGTGTTTCAAGCAATTAACCTTTTCCACCGTGTAAATGGCTCGGAAGGAGGGGAGGGTGGGGGGAGAAAGCTCGAGTGGGAATGAATGTCTGCCTGTGCGCTTCACCCACTCGGGGAGAATACATGGCACGTTTCAGGGAGGCCCCGTGAGTCGCAGAACCCTGTGCATGTGTATGTGTGTTGAAGGGTGGGAGACAAATGCAAAGGAAATCAATGTGGTCTTGGAGTTAATATATAAGGTGGGGAGGGGGAAGGGGAGTGATGTGCGACGGCTGATGGTAGTGGGGGAGAAAAGGGAGGTAAGACATTAATAAAAACCAAATCAGTCAGGCTTGACATAAACACCCCTTTGTTCTTTGATGTGACGGCAGCAGCCACACAGTCGGCAACGTGATACATCATGCACAGGACCGCTCAAAAAAAACCCCACTTCCATCCGCTCTCTATTGCTTCATGAAGACCACGTATTCTCATGTTCTCCAACTCACACACACACACACACATACATGCACACACTCTGAGGCTTAACATCCCCTCCACCTCCATCCCCTACCTAGGAGCCTAATATCCAGGGCTTGATAATAGAGCGCTGTGTCTGATTCGTGTCTGCAGGAAGGAGCCATGAAATTACCTTCCTATGCATCAAGGGGCTGTAGCGTAAAGCCGCACCTCAATCACCAGGAGAATAAGGCCTATTGTTACAAGCCAGAGCTTTTTACGAAAGTAAGCGATCCTACTTAGAAAAAAAAAAAAAAAAAAGAGAGAGAAGATGATAAGATTTGATATCCCTTGAATAGTACGACTGTCGCACAGAGTTAGAGCTTTTGCAGAAAATCCAGGTCAAGCCCCCTCTGTGTCTTTGAGATCTTGGAAGAAACTCTCGAGTGTGTGATTATACATTAACCCCCAAGTGCAGGAGAAGCTCTGTCCTCATGTTCGGATGTTTAAAGGAGTTTTCAATTGGTTTCAGTTGGGGGTTATCTTGCTTTTGTCCTCTTTGGAAGCTGTAGTTGAAGTTGGGTTAAAACTGCCTCTTCAAATGATCTAATGCACTGAAACAGTGGCGTTCAATGACCCCGAGCGCTACAGGTAAAAAAGGGTCACCGTTTTCTTTTTGCTTGAAAGGGTCCCTAATGGCCAGAGGTCAGCGAGTCATGTTTGTCCTGCCTGGAGTGAATAACAATAGAGGAAGGTGGCGATGGACAGGGGCGGGCAGGTAGACAGATAATTAGATGGATGAGCAGAGACGGGGTTGAATCTTATCAGCAAGGAACAACAGGGAAGCAGACAATGCTGGATCGCCATGTCCTAGTCTCTTTGTTGGATCCACAGAGGCACATGCTCATTAAAAGTTCCATCCTACATTCACACTGTGACAAAACAGTATACTAAATCTGAAGCTAGAAAGAAAAACAAATGTGTTTAATGAGCGCAACATTAGTTTGGGATTGTTTTGGATGTGTCTCATTGGAATCAGTATATGAGTTTGCCAAAGTCAAAAACGACTTCAGTTGCAGACATTTCCTCATCCTGCTCTCTCTTTACACAAAAATAAACACAATGATTTAAGGATTTAAGGATCCATTAATGATTATTCATGGATTTAAGGCATGCCTTAGGCATGCTTCAAGTAGAATCATAGAATTCCATGTATTCTTTGATTGAATACAGGGGATTTGTCTTTGCTCCTTTTGGGCCATCACGACTGGCTCTGATGAGAACATGATGATTCAGTCCAGAGAGGACTGAGATGATTTTTTTGCTAAGATGAACTTAATTAACAAGGACAGGCCATCATTTATTTAATTTAAAAGAAAGAGGATGAATGAACCGAGAGGACGATTCAGGTCCTCAGAGCTGAAGCTATTCTTGTCTCCTGAAACTTTGGGTTTCCAAAAAAACTGCAGGAGAACGCCTCATCTAACGCTAACCGGGCCGAAATCACGCAGTAAACACTTGTTTTATTAGATTTAATGTGTGATGATTTCTTTTTTATCTCACTCTTACTCAAATGGGAATATGGTTTACAGACTTTGAGTGGTGGTGAAGCTAAAATGAGTGATTTAAAATTTATAAATCACAGTCATGCAACATGCAATCGTTGAAAAATGTTTCGACAGAAATTCAGCTATATATAGACTTGATCCCGAGCAGAAAAGTACGCCGCATTGTTGAGGCTGATCTCATACACCGCTTGTAGCTATACGTACAAAAAGTAATGCATTTTAATTTGTATATAAATCTCACGCAACCAGTTTGTATGTATCCAGGTAATCATAAACCAGGAAGTATAAAGAGCAACAAATGCTGTGTAGGGAGGAGGTTGGGTTGGATGGATGGGTCAAAAAACACTGGACTTTCTCCACTTTGTGAAACCAGAAGTCAACATTGATTTGTCAAGTAACTTCTGTACTTAAGTTACGCCACTTCCGGAGTTATTCTAACCCAAACCATGATCTTTTCCGAAACCGAACTAAGTCGTTTTGTTGCCTAAACCTCATCATGTCGATCTTTTCCTAAACCTAACTGAGAAGTTTTGTTGCCTAAACCTAACCAAATTGTTTTTTGGACATTTGTAGGAAAACGCATGAAAAATAAGGAATAACTTTTCGTCAGATATCATACAAAGCGTTTGAGGATACGTTGCATAGTTAGTTAGTCTGACATCAATTTTTGTAATTTATCTGTTTGCCTTGTTCGGTCATACGTAATTATGTGATTCGATGAAAGATGTATTTCAGCCTCTGTGCTAAATGTGTTTTACCATAGAAAAAGCAAGAGAGCAAGATTGATGATGAGAATTAAAGGCCAGATTTTCATCCTTGGACCTTAACGGAGACAAAAGCTCAGATAAATGTTTACTTAATTACCAGAGCAAGAACAATAATTCCATCAATGACCAATGACTTTAGCTGGGTTGATGAGTTCTGGTGCGGTGACAGGATTGTGCACAGGGATCGATTGGGGACTTTCATTAACACTGAGTGACGGGCATTCGAGGCGGGTCGATCCCGAACCAGGACTGACATTGACCCAGTTCCATCTCTGCATGACTCCTGTGTCTACCCAAGTCCATCATCACTATCATCAATAGCCAAAGCACCCGGGGGCAAAATGTGAGAGTGAATTGATTGTGGAGAGCACATGCAGAGTATTACTTGTGGAGGCACTGGACCTCATCCAAAAACCAACATCCATCACTACGCTGCCTCTGGTATCAATTCTCCATTATGGTTAAATTAAAGCTCAGCAGATTCCCACTCAAACAGTTCGGCTCATTAGTTGTGTGGTTGTTCTGTGTTTTGAGTGAAAACATTCTTGACTTTTGTCTCGCATAAAAGTAGAAATTGATTGAGAGAAGTGTTTGTTGCGTTGTGAGAAAAAATAAATACAGTTTCTCAATGGCTGTGATCGTACTTAAAGCACTAATTTCTTGCATTCTTTCCCTTCTGTCACCCCCTTTCTATTTACTTATAGGCCTTGCCAATCCTGTCTCCTAGGAATTATGTTTACATACTACTAATTTGTAACAGCAAATACGTTTTAATAGAAATGTAATGCAGCCCAAATTACATTTTCACTCAACATTCTGAAGGAAATCTTCCAAGATCATCTGCAAATTGTTGATACCTAACGTCTCTGCAAGATGTTCACTGACAACTTACTTTGTTTGTTTTCCTGCGATATCTGCTCTTAAGATGTGTCCGCTTGTAGCAACAAAGGCACAACAAAACTTTTTATAGTTATGTTTACTCACTTGCAGGCTTGGCTAAGGTTAGGTGAAGATGATGGTATTGATTAAAATTTGAAAAAAGTCAACAGCAACTTGAAGCATGAAATGTTTGTTTCCTAAATCTAACCACATGCAGGACTCAGGATGCAAACCCTCGTCTCCAGTATTAAAGTCCTGTGTTTTGTACGCCCACCATTCAACCCGACCACCTCTGTACATATATGTGCAATAATTATCTGATGCTGTGCAATAATCATATATCTATCTGACGGACACTTTGTGCAATAATCTGGCAAAACTGTCATCTCATCAATATACATATTGTATTTTTATATTTTATATTGTATTATTTTTTTTAATCTGTTTTTTTATTATTGTATTATCTTTTCATTAGCACCTACGGGATTGTCAAAATCTAATTTTGTTGTACTACACAATGAAAATAAAGGGCTTGAATCTTGAATCTTCTGTGCGGTACAAGAATGCAGTACTTCCTTCACTCCAAAAAACGTTGCCAGTGAAACATAATCCAGAAGGCAATTAAGTTTTTCAGCAATAAATGTAATTTCCAGGAGACAGAGTTGGCTCTACCATGCAAAAGTCCTCATACACTCAGATTACGTCTATACTAAAATGTCTCAATCCAAAAATGGCGCTTTTGTCCGTCTGTCCGATTCTTGCGATATCTCAGGAATACCTGGAAGGAATTTCTTCAAATTTGAAAAATAACCCAAGACTTAAGACAATTTCACACACATCTAACAGGACAAACAAACCTGGATGTCAACTGCAACTAGACTTGTTGGCAGAGGCATACAAACGCAAGGCGGTAATTCTAGTTGTAGTCACAGTAACTGAGTTGAGTTAATCTTTTGCATTTTAGAGCGGACGAGGAGACAGAAGGGGAAAACAATGTTGTAAGCCTGCTCGGACACAATTGGGTTCTGTGTGGCAGCAGAGCTACTCTGAAACACCTTCAATGAAATTAAATGTCAATTTAGTCAATAATACATTGCAGCAGTGCAAGAATTACCATTCGCTTTGGTTAAAAGGTGGTATTTATGACTCGTAATAAAAATGGCTATTTTTTTTGCTTGTTCCATTGACTAACAACAGAAACAGAAAAAATATGTGACTGAAAATAAATAAAATGTGTGTTTAACAACATTGAAACATCATGAGAGCTAGAGGGGACAGAACAGAGGTTAAACCAGCTGTTGCTTTTTTTAAGCTGGAAATGGTCAAACAGGATGAGATTCAACTGTTTTCCTAATGGGAGATCTTTAAAAAAAATCACCTGAGAATTTGGATTCACATCATTTTCACATATAAACAGTTTATAGATTATACCACAATTTCTCACGCATCTTCCATGTTTACATCTGTTTTACCTTGCTTGTTCTATCTCCACTGGAATCTATTTCTGCTTGTCAACTCAGCATGGTTTACCGTCTCACACTATTCCTAGTTCACACACTGTAATGTGACAATCTGTGCAAAGTTTACCTTCTCTCTCTCTCTCTCTTTTTCTCTCTGTTTCTCTCAGCAACAGCCCCCACCACCTCACCCGCCTCCCAGGGGAGTCACTCCAACAGACAGGACCAATTTTCTGCTAATTGGGCCTCAGGAAATTGCTCCTCGTTTTAATTTACTGTTGGACAGCCATGAAGACATGTGATCCACCGCTGCTTTTCTCTCTCCCTCCCTACTTTTCTTCTCCACAGCGGGTGCAGGTGTGAGGATGAGAGAAGTACACTGTACTGCACCTTCTTCCTCTCTCTCTCTCTTTGGAAAATGAAACGCAAAGGCGGAGACTAGTGTCAAGTTGAAGGGTTAACCCGACCGTGGCACCCAGATGCATTAAATTTAACACGGTCCACATTTGTAGGTCAGATACGCACACAGTTCTAAGACGAAAGTGGGCTTGAAGAGAAAGCAAATCAGTGTGATCTATGGAGGAGCTAAATCAGGTCCAGTCCGAGGCTACGCTCACAAACACAGACTGTCACAATATTATCCACACCACCCGGGCATGTTGTACATACTATCCAAACAGGAACTGTATTCATTGGAAAGGGTATTAACCTTTGCTATCGGGCGCTGACAGGCCGGACTGTGAGATCACCGGGATCAAATGACCTAATCTGACAGAGCAGCGTCTGGAGGATTGTCTAGATAAGATAAATTGCCATTTTGTGACAAAACTAACATAATAACTGTAACATTAGTAACAAAGATCACTCTGTTAGTAATTACTGAACAAATATTAGAGGAAATCTACACCATACTCAAGATTTTCAGACATTGATAGTGATGGATGTGTGGGGCAGGTGCTCCCTCCTTCGTGACCATAATAGGAACGGAGAACTAAATTCAAACTAGCTTTTAAAATTCATTAAAATACAGTATATAAAATTCAACACTGGCAAAAACATTTTAATATGGAGAGAACACCAACGCCATGGTAGCGACCTGTCAATCTCAAGGTAACCACACCCTAAAGCATACCCTGCTTTATGGTCTGTTTGACTCTAAATGGGACCATAATTTACTAAATGAAAGACTTGAAGACTTGAAACTAGCGTTTGAGACTATAAACTCGTGTTTACAATGTTTACTGAGGTAATAAATCAAGTGAGATGTAGGCTCATTTTCTCATAGACTTCTATACAATCAGACTCCTTTTTGCAACCAGAGGAGTCGCCCCCTGCTGGCTGTTAGAAAGAATGCAAGTTTAAGGCACCTCAGCATTGGCTTCACTTTCCAGGCCCGGAGTTGCCCACGGCCTCTGATCCACAAATGCATGTTGTGAAAACTCGGACATCTGCATCATGAAGCGCATATGTGGAATTTCAAATTGCGAAATACAATACTTCATCAGCTTTTGATCAGACAAAATCCAAGTAAGTATTTTTGGCAATTTTAGAGACTGCAGTTTTTTAAAGTGGTTGATTTTTGTTTGTGGATTGGAAAATGCATTTGTGAACACCACAAATTACTAACTAAATTACCAAAAATGTATTTGGAAGTGTTGAATAGTATATAAAGAATTTTTATTGAGCTTAGTTTGACATATTTTCTGCATGCCCTGTAGCAACAAAAGACTAGTTCAGCTTAGGACGATGTATTTTGTTGCTACAGGTCATTTGACTATTTATTTTACCAAACGAAAGTGTCAACCTTCCAACTGACAGGCCCATTCAACTAGAAGTGCTCATGAATCAGGGATCAATCTGAGCTGTCTGCAGAAGTCAAGGAGACATGCCTTCACTCTGTACAGCACTTAATGGAAAATTCCCCTGCGGTCTTGTTTCCCCACCTTCTCTTATTTAGTTTCTGCATCTATCACTTTCACTTCTAGCTATTGTTCTTGTGTATTTTTGCCAACATAAGCATAGTTGTGAGGCTTACCACTTTGCTGACAATCTCTAAACTATGAGAATAATGCAACTTTAGATGGATTTTAGTGGTTCAAATTTAGATCACATTTGAACTACAGTAACCGTCAGAAAAAATCGCTCCGCAAATCTATCTTGGTATGGCTACATGCCACGGGTCTGATAGCCACATAATTACATTATTTCATATGTTTACTGCACAATTTTGGCATCAACCATGGAGAGCTCATACAGTATGTGGTAGAAAACGTTTGAGGAATTTTTTGCTCACAGCAAAAAAACATAAATATGACAAACCCTGAAGTGTATGTTGAGTGTCAACACACATTGCTACACAGCCCCCACCCCTTCCTAAACACACGTGTTGCAGAATGCCTGGATCCAACCTTGGTTGACATTCACACCAACACATCCACACCCCCTCCCACCCGAGGGCCCGCTCTGACCTCTCGCACTGGGTTCATCTGCATCGACCAATCAATACGCGTGCATGTTTTAACACAGAATCCCTCCAACGCTGCCTATCAATACCGACGTGTTACGCAGGCCGACCATCCATCAGTGCTGGACTTTTATAAACCTAACGACCTAATATGAATCAATAAGTCATGTTTTCAAACATCCTCAAGGAGTCGATATGCAAAAAGCTGCACTCCCAACACCGGCAGTGACCTCCATTCATGGAGCTGAAAAACAATCACAACAAAAGACCCACCTCTATAGAAAGATATGGCCTTTGTGGTATTGACTAACTATGCAGTAGGCCACTGCAAACAAGCTGGAGATGTTTAGCATGACTTGTAATAGTGCTCATTGATTCCTGTATTTGCAGATAGCTCCTGGAAAGTAGTCCGGCTTGATAAATCTGCAGTGTCTTGCAAGCTATTTTGTTCTCTTCTCATTAAAATGGGTGTTGGAGTGACCTGTGTGACCATGTGTATATGTATTTA
Source organism: Helicolenus hilgendorfi (assembly GCA_916700815.1). Classification (NCBI taxonomy): domain Eukaryota; kingdom Metazoa; phylum Chordata; class Actinopteri; order Perciformes; family Sebastidae; genus Helicolenus; species Helicolenus hilgendorfi. The sequence goes on along the minus strand of CAKALG010028130.1, from coordinate 1,973 downwards.
ATAGGGGTGGGAAAAAAATCCATTCACTTATGTGTCGCAATTTTCTTTTTTTTACGTTTTTTAAATCGATTTTTTAATGCCAGAATCGAAATAATTGCCTCATTTAAGTCTATGTGGAGGCAGAAGGAAGTTACCGCTTTTATTGTTGTAGTCTGAGTAACGTGACGTCATATCCGTTCCGTATCCGTCAACCAAAACAAACAGTAGCTGGCCGCAATGAGGAAATACAACAACAGTGGAGGGTCCGCGTGGATACAACTTGAACCGTCACATTTTAAATCCAACATGGTAAACACTACACATACAGTAAAGTATGGAAACATGGGGTTTGGGGTTCACACATTGCCAGGAAAAGCAGAGCTATACGTCACGGCTAAAGCTGCATGCTAACTCTGTCATGGACAGGAAACGTTATCGTATAGCGGTAACGTGCGGTCAAGCCAGTCGCCACTCGCATCTCTGTGGTCAAATCAGCCGACACTACAACTGTAGAGCACCCATATATTGTAGTAAATACAGTCAAACGGAGCTGACCATTGATGTATAAAGAAAACGGAGCTGACGGAAGCTGGGAAAAATGTAATAAATAATTCCTGACAATGACTGATATATTTGACTTTAGGACATCTCTGACTACATACATGCTGAAACATTTTTACCGTATTAATTTAGATTTTCCAAAGTAAAAGTTCTTAGAAGTGTATGATTCAACTTTTTCCCATGGTCTAGTGTTAAAAAAAGTTAACAAAAATCACAATAAATCGTAAAATCGAATCGCAATACGTAAAAATCGCAATACATATTGAATCGGCCCCCAAGTATCATGATAGTATCGAATTGGTATGATAGATGTATCGTCTCGGACCTAGTATTTAAAGAATATCGAATAGAGGAGAGGAGGGGAAAAGTTTAAAAAAAGCACTATCAAAAATACCCCCTTCTTTCTAGCTCTCTGAAAAGCATTCACACACGCACACACACACACACACCGAGCTCATTACATCCACCCTGCTGCCCTGATGGCTGCTTGACAACTTAGCACCTTCAACTTACTTTCACACTTTCAAAACTTCCTAACTGCTCTGCCTCCGTGCACACAGTGGAGCTCATTCACTTGAATCCTCGGCGGACGGAGAGGAAACAAATAAACCTGTCTACCCCCAAATCCTCGATACCTTATCAGCTTGAACTTCTGACTTCCCACTCCAACTTTAATTGTTCATACTTTCCAAATAGTGCTGTTTCAAAAGATACTCTATAAAAGTGTGAAACTTTTTCCCCCCTAAAGCGAACAGGGGTTCTGTTGCAACTAAAATCTCCATCCATCATGCAGAGAGGTATGTGTCCCTCGAGGGGACTCTCTGGCTCTTGTAATAAAGTGGACCTATCAGTCAGGACGGAGCAGACTTATTACTGTCTGTGTGGCCTCCTAATGCTTTACACACTCTGTAAACCTCCTGCTGCTCCCGCTCACTGTGCAATAACACCGCCGCTTAAAACATGGATTTAGAAACAGTGGGAGGCAAACCCCAGGGTTGCAGCGCAGAGCGGGGGTAAAACATATTTATGGTTCAGACACGTTCAATATTGCACTCAACGCCAAATATCAAGAAGTATCACATTTAATATTTATGGAGTCATTAATAATGTAAATAAATAATGAATTACATTTTAACTCGTGCCGACTGCTTTTGGCTGCAATTTTTCACTTTGTTCTCATTTTGTTTTTATGTCAGAGGATGAATTAACCGGAAGGACAATGGCTCAAAACACAAAAGAAAACCAAACAATGTGCTGCACTGCGGTCGCCACAGAAAGACAGCGGCTGCGGCAACAACACAAGGACACTTATCAAGGATGCAGCAGCACTGCAAAGGCGACTGGGACTTTTTTTTTTCTCCCACAATCCACCACTACTACCACCACCAAAAACTGTGGTCTCAGCACACCAGGAACTGTTATATCCAAGCTAT
>CAKALG010028127.1:0-18153 GCA_916700815.1 Helicolenus hilgendorfi | reverse complement strand
ACCTTTTCAGATGTCTAACAAATCCCCATTGCCTTGTCTCATCCCTATCACCTCTTGCCTTAGTTAACGCTTCACAATTCACGAGCCCTTCCATAATATTAACCCGCACACACTCTCACGGTTTCTTTTTTTTTTTTCCTAGTTAATCAAACAACTGAATCAAAAGGACTTTTTTCCGCCCGCAGAACTGCAAAAGGAGAAACTTGTAGAATCTGGAGTGCAATGTTAAGATTCCAACTGGCAGCACTATAAATACTCCGGCTGTTCAAATCCTATTAATCTGAGATAACACATCAATGTGAAAAATCTGTGATCTTAAACAGTTCAAACACATCTTTTAAACACTTGCTGCTCCTGTCTCTCCTTCTCCATCAACCTCTGCTTTTTCATAATCCACACATCTTTCTCCTACATCCCAACTAAAACCCAGCAGCCAATCCATCATGTAAGCACACCAAGAGACGGTACTCAAACTCCCCGTGAATTGATAACACCCCATTAAACAGCCCACCCTCTGACAACTCTGTAAGAGTAAATTCACTCAGCCAGAAACCAGCTGCACAGTACGAGAGGCAAAATCAATGTTCATTTACTGTCAACTTGTCCCCCTTCACCACAACTCCGGCGTCTGGCAGATTTATAAGATGAAATTGTTTCAAGAGATTCACTGTTTCATTTTCAAGAGTGGCGTTATGGCTTTTAATGGCAGTCAACAAGAATAGGGGGGAGAAAAAAAAAAAGATAAAGAAACTGAAAGACAGACTTTTATTTTGGCAGTAGACACATGTGGCTGACTGTTGCAGAGAGCGGCCTTGATGTTAGAGAGGCAGTGAACTGGCAAAAACAAGGTCAAAGGTTCAGTCCCCTGCCTCGACTGCAATGGTCCTCATTTACTGTGGGGTGCCCTGAGCTTCCCAAACACAGAAAAACAGAGTGGAGAAGCAGCTGGTCCAGCAGCCTGGAGGTTTACAAAGTCGGTGATAATATGAGGCTTTGAAGGGAAACTTTGCGGATTTTCAACTAGCTTTGTATCATTACAATGTGGAACAATGTTTAACTTCCTTTCATGTTGCCAGCGCCCAGAGATCCCCGCTTATTTGTCAGCAAATGTCAAACATATCATCTGACTCACAGTTTTCACAAAGATTCTGGCATTCCCCAATGTTCTCTTATTTGAGATTTGTTCTTAAGTAAGAACGTAATCTATGCACACTCAAGAGCATACTTGCACAGTAAGTGCTGAAATGTTTGTGCAAAATATTGCAAAATGATTGCTTTTTCTTCAACTATACAATTGGATTCAAAATACAGTTATGTCTGTATTGTATGTATTTAATTCTTTTTTTTTTTTAAAGTTTTATACTTTTTAACAATTAATTTCGTTATTTTACAAAGCATTATGGTCTTTTACAATGAAAGATTCAACACTGAACAAGTAATAGCATCCCATGCATCTTTTTTGTTATTTGATATCCACTACTGACGCTATTAAATATGACGGCTCGATCGGCGTTCACTTCCTGCAGAAGCACCTCCACTTCAAAATTGTCTTTTTTTTTCTTTTTTCGTTTGAAGTAGGAGTTGTAGTGGTAATTTATTTTGGTCCTTATTGGACAATTTTCCAAAAAGCATGCACATAAAAATATATAAATAAATAAATTAAAGGGAAAAGGTGTAGGTTGAAGCTTAAGCTTATTATAACTACCCAATAGGCCTTAACCCTTTCACTACTAGGTTTACAGAAACAAAAACAAAGTTCCAAACGTGTCATACAAAGAAATAATCATACGTCAGTTTTATATGTGTTCACCACCTTATTGTTAAACATTTTCTTTAATTTGCAAAGTGAACTACTCATTTTAATTTCAGACAATCTCTGAATACAGTTAGGAAGCAAATTATTTTGTGCTTTGTACATTATCTGTGCAATTTTAACATCAACTAGATCACAAACTTTTGAAGCATGTAAGTTAATAAGTAGTGCATTGGTTGGTTCTTCATAATTCGATCGGACTGTAAACAATGAGCAGCGCACAGACGAGGAAGTCTTGGCCCAGATATCCCCCGGCTATACCAATCAGCCTTTTATTAATATCACCACTATGATTTACTTTGTTTTCTCCAATATGTTTTATCTGTTGTTTGTTTATTTCACTTTTTTTTGTATCTGATTTTATTGTTGGGTACTTTTTCCTTTCTTCTAATTTGAAGTGTTTAATTGTTTCATCTTTAATTTGTAAAGCTCTTGAACTCTGTTTTAAAAAGTGCTGCATTAATCAGTCAATACATCAAACTGTACTATATCTCTCCAGTTTCTTAATATTCCTACTTTTTCAGAGGATACATGTGCTAAAACAAAAGAATGTTTTTTTTTCTGTTTCAGTGTGACTGACACAAAACTAATTAGGTTACAAAGTTCTGCTATAAGATAGATACCAATACAATACCGTAGGCTATGTGGATGTGCAAACAAGCAACACACTTCACATGGACTCCATTAAGACTTGCGTTTTCTCACTTGGGTGAGAAAATATACAACAACATAAAAAAAAAAAGCCAGGTTGTGATGTGAATAGAGGCAAACAAAGAAATCCGATCTTGAGCTGCTGTGAGGACGACTGTACTATACTGCATGGATCAATATCCTCTGTGCATTAGGGCTTAGGTCTATATGAGGGGGGAAAAACAGCCTATAGACTGATGCGAAGAAACTGCAAATATAAGAGGTGTGATCCTGCTTGGTGTAAGGTGGTGGAGTTTATGTCTTTATGTGTTTACACCCCACTACCATCTGCAATGTGTGTGTGTGTGTGTGAAGAAGTGGCTAGTGTGAGCTCCATGGGGAAGTGAGCAAGGAAGCTGGAGGTCAGGGCGTACAAGATGAATCTGCCCTGTTCAAAGGCCCTCTCTAGAGGGCAAACAGAGAAATGGAGAATTTGATCGGCATTGTGTGTGTGTGTGTGTGTGTGTGCGCGTGTGTGTGTGAGTGAGCCTGAAAAGAGATATTATGTGTTTATTTGTTTACACTGCCTCCAAGGTCCTGTGTTCTCTTTTGACCATCACTCCTTTTTTTGTTAACTTTCTCACTCTCTCTGCTTAAATCGTACTCTTGCCTTATACTTGACCCTCCCTCTGTTCTACCGCCTTTAAAGTAATATTCAGTTTTTTCATTTTAAAGTGCTAAATGCGAGATTGAGATCATTTTTATTGCACCCGCACGGCTCTCAACATGGCAACGGCTGAGCCGGCGGCTCACAGCTTTACATAGCAAATAATTGTTTGCTGCTATAACGGTAGGGTTGGTAGTGCTGTTCAAATAAATGTATTTGTTATACTGTAATAAGGCCGTAATTCAGCCTGAATGAAAGGATTGGACGGCATGCCTGCCTGCGCTCATTGCACATCACTAGAGTCATCCACAAGCTGCTAGCTGGACAGCTGTGAGTACTAACAATAGCCATGTTCGTTGTTTATGTTCATAATGATAATTTTGGGGGAGTGGCTTTGGAGGGAGGCCTGAAGGGACGGGCTGTCAGTGTTATCGACTTATTCGCTAGATTTAGAGACTTTTGGAGGTAGTGCTGCTAGCTACTTTCACTGGAAAAGAGTTGGCTACATTGGGCTTTGTTTTTCAGTCTGCACCATACTAAATATTACAAAATCTCACCTGAACCAATTTACTTCCACATGTCATTGCCACAGTCCAAAAAAGCACTGGAACGGTTTGAAACAAACTGATTTTAAAGGAACACGTCCCAATTGCCAATGACCTTAGCGAGCATTATTAACTACTAAGGGGAAAATTAAATTGAGGTTTTAGTGGCATTTCAAAACATCCAACACTGCCCCTTTATTTAGGGACTGGAAGCACAATAAGGCAGCAGTGCGGCTATCTGATGAGCAGGGAAATCCATTGTGTTTTCAGCAGTTGAAATGGCGCTGAATGAGTGTGTGTGATGGAATTTCCAGTCAGACAATCAATATCCGAGCTGCCCAGCAATGAGATCAGCGTCTACAGTATGAGTACATCGACGCAAGTCAATAACAAAGTATGGATTCTAGGCTCATCAAATTATAATTTTACTGCAGCCGTCTCTCTCTCTCTCTCTCAACGCATTCAATTTATCACTACTATGTTTCTCACTGACCTTTTTTCGTGCTAACCAATACAGTTTTGTAAAGGCCAGTACCAATATGTTGCTGCCAATAACCTGTGATGAGGTTTTCATTGGTTCCTAGTTTCAAATGACTACGTCTATAGAAAATGATAGAAATTCACTGATCACTTCTAAATGTTGAGTCTCTTTCCAGCTCACATAGGAACACAAACGACGACTCAATTGCAGTCTTCCCACACGGACTATTCATTCCAAAGTAAATGTGTCCCCAAAGTTGTTTTGATTTGTATCATCTGCCCTCCATGGAAACCTGATATAATGCTTAATCCAAGGACGATATCATATCAGCTTGGTCCACATCTGTTCTCTACCTTTCACTCTTTTAAGGTAGCTATGCTTAGTGGCACTTTCTATCGTTTCCTTTCTCCATTGGTCTCGTTATCGATCTAATGGTGTCCTTCCTCAACACACTGCTTTTCCTCTCGTAAATAAAGTCTCAACAGTGTCACACTTCAATCTACTTGTGTCTCAGCTGTGCTCTTACAAAGATTCGGCTATGAATAGACCTTCGCCCTGCCATGCACAGCACACCCAGGGACATTTTGAATAGCAAACAAACAAGTTATAGTGAACTTTCGCAGTGCAGGTGTGAGGCTTCAAAATAGATGGATTTTGTTTTTACTTCGCAAAGTATATTTAATTCTGTGTGTGTGTGTTTTCCCTGCATACCTCACATCAGCATGCGTCTCGAATCACTGAACTTTGTTTGTCGAGTTCAGGTGTAAATTCACCTCCTAGGGCATGTGGAATTTCACATCGTCCAAAGAAGCTACGGAGTTGTTCAGAGATGCATTTGGCCGCATTACCGTTAAAATATAAATGCAATGAGCGTCCATTCCTCGGACAGAAACTGCAGAGATGAACTGTCAACGGACGGTTAAGTTTTGAAGAATGTACTTGAGGAAAACATGATGTGCACCTTGAAGTTAATTCTCTATCTGTTTGTGTACCGTGTAAAGTAAAAGTTACTTAGACTGTTTTTGTCACGTAAGTCTTTAGTCACATGACTCGTCGGTATCGTCAGTCAAGTGAGTCACTAGTCAGTGAAACTAACGTCAACCACGACCGTTTCCTAACCCTAACTAAGTGGTTGTGTTACCTATCCTAACTTCCTGTGAAAAAAAAAGTTTATTTTGAAAGGACACTATGCATGCAAGGATTAATATTGACACGCTCTCCCTGGTCAGTCCAAAAGTAACGCAACAGGGATACCTTGTGTAGTCAGTCTCTGATGCCGAGGGGCGCTGACCAAGCGGCGGTATTTGACGAGTTGGGAGTGAGAATGTGTTGGTAAATACCAAACCGTTTGCGCTGCCACCAAGTGGCAAAAAAACCCCTAAAACAAAACAAAGTAACCAGCCAGGGGACATATCATGCTAATTTTCAGGTTCATACTTATATTTTGGGTTTCTACTACAACGTGTTTACATGCTTTAACGTAAAAAACAACAACATATAAATATACATGTATTCACCCTCTGTCTGAAACGCTCTGTCTTAACGCCTGTCTCTTTAAACCCCCATCCTGAAAAAGCCCAGTCTGCTCTGATTTTTTACGACATGTTCCTTTTAAATACAGTCATTTTTCAACAGGATCAGGTTATAGGAATTAATCAAGGTGTAAGCTTTTAGTGTTATTAGTGCACAAAGGCAATGAAGACATTTCTATTCATAGACCATTTTTTAATGAAGTATTGGGCTAATGCATGAAGGTGTCATAGCCAGGTACTTCAATTATGAGAAGCCCAGTTAAGATCTCAAAATTGCTATTGTAATATATGGTTCCCTGCAGCCAATCATACCGTGAAGACCAGGTTCGTGTTCCATTCGTAGCAATAATGAACCTCTAAAGATAGAGGAGATGGACATTTTAAGCACTATGTTCACTGTCATAGTGCAATAATGATCCCATAATTGTTTGAAGAACATTCAGACATTAATTAACTGGCCAACAAAAGCCTCTGGTATCAATCCAAGTGAACGTTGGGATGAACTGGAACACACAATGTGCAGAGAGAAGCACCATCCATCCATAACAAAGAAACAAAACATCCAAAACCTGAAATCATCCAAAAAATACCATCAGCAATCATGTTTTCTGCCCTGTCCAACACATTCTCTATGCTGCTTAAAAGCAATTCTGCATCACTGGTATGTGTTATGAAAGTTGAAAAGAAAGAAATATGAAATCTTCTCTCTTATTTTTCTGGTCACGGGGGATTAGGGTATAGCTGACGGTAAACTTTCTCAGATGTCAGATGAACACACACTGACCTGAACAAAGACATAACTTTCATAAAGTATGGATGGAGAGGGAGTGCTGCAATTTCCGAGCGAGCAAACACTTTCATAGTCAAGACAACACCTGCTGAACCAGCGTGAGGTGCCGGCGCAGTCCCTAATACACACTTGCCTCCAATTCTGGAAACAGATGTCTAAATCACGTGAAGTTAATTAGTGTGAGTGATGTGTTCTTATTCAGCGTAACTCGGTGTGTAACAACGTTGTTCAAATTGTTAAACTGAATCAATGTTTAACTTTACCACTGATGTAATTTGGCCGGTGTTCTGCCTTTGATTTCCTCTTAAAGACTAATGAGGTAGAAAGTCGATCCATCTATCCATCCATTGTCTAACAGCTTATCTTGATTAGGATGTTACGCAGATCCTGAGCCCCCACCATCACTGAATGAGAGGCGGGACAAAACACTGGATGCAAGAGAAATAATCCAATTAAAGTTTCTCACCTAGAGTATACACTGAAATAGTGCTTTCGTGCATTTTCAAGTCTTTCACTGACTAATGCCGGTTACATACTACATGAGAATCAAAATGATTTTGGGGTTTTTTACATCTCCCGATAGGCTTGGAAGTCCATCCTCGCCACACTGATTTCAAATTGTAAATATTAAACGTTCAATATTTACAGATCGATTATCCTGTTGTGTGTGGGGAACCCAGAGGACAGACGATGACGCAGTCACGTGGGAAAGCACAATAGCCAATTGAGAACCAATATGATGGAAGCAGAAGGACAAACACCATAACCAGGTTGCTTTCAGAATACATGATGCTCAGGAAACCACATTCACATGTACAGGCAGTTATGAGTCAATGTACATATCAGTAGAGAAGAAAGAATTGAACTGTAAAGTTATTGCCTCTAAATGAAAAAACATCACCTAAAATGCACTAGACAGTAAAGGAAAGAAAAATCAAAGCTATTTGAAGATTGTTTTCACAAGTTAAATGTTGTCGTTCAGAAAAGTCTTATCTTTTCTCTAGCTTCAACATTTGTTTCCATGAAGTTGAATAATACTGGATGTGTTTGTGTGAGGAGGCAATGAAGGAAAGGGTCAGAACATGCGTCTTCCAGGCTATAATGACTGAATGTATAGAGGAACCCTTCACCTTCCTTGCACAGAAATAGCAGGCTTCCCTATCCAACTAATTATCTTTGACTTACAGTGCATAGGTGGATCATAATGTACTCACGTCTTCCTCAGCAGCACATCCAGCTCCACATGGCTTAAGTGGGTATTAATGTACTTTCAGCTGGGGAGATTTGGGTATTCTGAAGAATATGAAGAAAGATCTGGTGGAAGACTCAATAAGGGGCTGTCTAGGCTGTGTTTAGTCAAGATTAAAATGGGTTCGGGCCCTGAGCTTGCTGCTGCGCTGTCAGACCACCGCCGTTTGGAGCACTTACGCAGCAAAGATTGACTTTACTCTAATCGTTTAAGTGAAATTAACTGTGTTTTGCTTTCAGGCATTGTAAGCTGATTGTCTTTGTCTTGATGCTGCTGTTTTAGGCAGATCTCTTGTGAAAATAAAATTGTGAATTAATATGGCAGCAACTTCAATAACTATTGTAAAACTAAACGCTTGCACTTCAGACAAACCACAAGCAACCTTTTGTTGCTTGGTACGCTGCTCTACTCTCTAAATTAAAGACATGCTGACATTTAAGTTATTATAGACCGTTACAACCTTGAGGGTGATTCCAAAAAATCCCTCTCGCATGGGTTTGCCCAAGATCATCTTTGTGAAAGGCTCATGAGAGTTACACTATATGACATACAATATCCAGCCCAGTCGCACAGCAGTTTGTGAAGTAGTCACAACATTTAATGTATTCATTTGTGTACATAGACAGACATTTTTTTTTCATGATGGTCAGCACAAAATCAATTTGTATGTCTTCCACGTAATTGCGAACCGGAGAGTATAGAGATTGGCGAACGCCACATATGGAGGAGGTTGGGGTGGATGGATTGGTAAAAAAACACAGGACTTCAATGTTCGTGTCCTGCGTGAAACCAGAAGTCAAAATTTGTCACGTAAATTCCGTTCTTAAGTTACGGCACTTTGGAGTTATTTTAACCCAAACCGTGATCTTTCCCTAAAGCTATCTAATTCGTTTTTGTCACGTAACTTCCTTACTTAAGTTACGGCACTTCCGGTAAACCCAAACCGGGATCTTTTCCTAAACCTAACTAAGTAGTTTTGTTGCCTAAGCCTAACCAAGTCAATCTTTTCCTAAACCCAACTAAGTTGTTTTATTTTGAAAAGACTGGGGTGGAAATTGGCCCTTGCGTCACGTGTTGCTGTACATTCATCTGAAAAAGCACGGAAAATAGGTTGTTGAAAGTCGTGCTGAGCGTCATTAAAAAAAGGGAAATTCGTGTCTATGTACACAAATCAAATCGATTATATTTCGTGTCTAATTCACAAACTGCCGTGAGACTGTGTTGCAATATCGGGTTGTAGTTCCACTAGATTTCAAGAGCTTCATTCATGGAGATGTGTCATGGGTTCAAAAGCATTTTATCAAGCTTTTATCCATATAAAACTGCTAAGTGGATCAAATCCAACCATAACTCAATTCAAAAGAACTGAAACAAAACTAAAACTTCAAAGATAGAAAGAAGTTAAATATATATATAGGGCATGCATGAAAGTTTAACGGTGAGATTCTGACTACTGAAAATCGACGTGAGGGAATCAGATAGATTGTTTTCACTGAAGAAGAATCCTCACTCTGAACTGCGAAACACACAGTCAGCTCACATTCATACTGAAGTGGTGTTTCTTACTTTAATCAACCATCTATGGAAGAGAACACTCTGAAGACACTGGCTGGCTGAAACTATTTTAAGTAGAGTAGAGAATATTAGACCACATAACCTCAAGACCAAAGTTTTACTTTGGTTTTTGGGCAAGTTGCTTACAAAATAATGTTAATTGAGTACAGTCAATATAATGTATGGCAGAAAACTTCCTTCAGCTGAATAGGTAGAAAACTGAGATTTTGGCTGTTGGGTGTAAATCACAGAGATAGCTTGTCTGTGAATACCTAAAGTCCAAATCACTAAAAACATGTGACCAGAGTAAAACATATCATATAAGCAGCATAACAAATGTCATCTTTTTCCAACTCTGAAACATTTCCAGAATTGGAGGCTTTATTTCCCAAACTGACTCAGAGAAACTCATGCATGCATTCGTTATGAGCTGGATAGATTATTACAATTCTCTGTTTCGGGTCCTCCAAACAAAACAATCCAGAGCTATGCCGCACGAGTTCTAACCAGGACAAAAAGATCAGACCGCAGTTCTCCAAAACCTTCATTGGATACCTGTTGCTTCCAATTCAAACACCTCCTTTTGGTTTACAAGGCTCTTGCTGGTCTGGCTCCACAGTATATCTCGGACATGCTGTCCATTTATAACCCCAACAGATCTCTCCGGTCACAAGGTGGAGATCTCCTCCATGTGCCTATAGAGCGCTTTCTCAGTCCGGAGAGATGTCCTTCAGTATTTGTGCACCTAAAGAAGTTTGCCTGCTCATCTTAGACTGACACTGTGGTCTTTTCAAACCAAACTAAAGACCTTCCTTAGACCCGGGCATTTTCTTAAATCAACACAACGTATATGTACAGTATCCTTGTTCGTATGTTTGTATGCATTTTTATGTGTTTATTTGTACATTGTTGTTGTTTTTGATTTTATATAAAGCACTTATACAAATAAAAATAGTTGAATTTTAAAATAATCTGCAGCAGTTTGTCATTTCAACCCAATAAAATGATGGTTAGCAGCAACTAAAATTGAGAAGACTGCAACCTGATTGCTTTGTACATTGTTTCTTTGAAATAAATAAGAGATTTGTTAGCTTAGCAAATCAAAACCCCAAATGGAACCAGCTATCAGAACCAACCCAAGTAACGTGTGGAAAGGAAGAAAAAGAGATGATTTTTCTCATCCGTCTCGAAGGTAACTTACTGTTTTTGAATTCCGCGGCTCTCCATTGGCCTATTTTATGTCAGTAAAACTTAGTTGGAATCTTTCTTATATGCTATGCTACTGTAAATGTTCAATCCTTCTCCAAACTCTCAACAATTCAAAAAGATAACCTTTGAAACACCTTCACCTTGAAGGAGGTTGGTATGATAGAATCAATGTGGCAATCACTGAACTGACTGCTTAGCTCATCTGGTAGAGGAGATTGTACGGATATATTCAGTATGTGACCAACATCTGTGTCCTTAATCTGATATCCTTCTCTAATCTCCACGCTCTGAGTCTGTGTGACTGCTTCAGTTCCCACAGAACCACCATAGTGCCGATTCTGTATGTTGCAGATCATCACAAATGAACCACAAATACTTGCAAAGCTCATCGTTTTATAAATGATGGTTTCATTTTTTCTACTGTGTTAATATCAGTAACTGTTCACTTTACGTCTACACTCATGGAAAGGTAGCGTTTACTCTCGTCAAATCCTTTCTCAATGACTGAACGGAGAGCCATGTCTGCCGCCTGTCTCTGGGATTGTCCGCCATCCATTTGGGCTGACACTGCTTTGATGATTAAAGCTGCAGTGGGTAGAATTGGAGCAAATATGATTACAAAAAAGTTATTTTTATAAAACGGTCACTATGTCCTGACAGTAGTGCATGAGACAGGTAATCTGGAAAAAAATCATGTACCTCTGTGTCCTCCATTGCTCCTAATGGCATCTGCAAGATTTCACAGACCGGAGGAAAACAACCAATCAGAGCCGAGCTGGTGCCCGAGCAGCTGTCAATCACTCGTGAACTCCAATCAAACGGTCGAATATTGATTCATATTTGATCAGTGCTGCCTAGTTTGACCGTTTGATGGGAGTCCACAAGTGATTGACAGCTGCCTCCGTTGAATGAACAGCCAATAGGAACGCTCTCTCTCTCTGAAATGACCTGTGATTGGCCAAAGTATCCCGTCACCGGCTAGATTTTTTAAAGCCTGAAAACAGAGCCATGAGGAGGTGCAGAAGTCTAGTTTTCTCTCAAAGCACTTGAATTACAATATGCTGAAAGGTTATTATGGAATGTTTTCCCAATGATGGCAAAAATATTGGGCATGAGGGTCTATGTGACGTCAATTTTGTCATCAGACCATTATCACTTCAGCCTCAGTCTCACCTCTCTGCATCAAAATTGACATGATCCCTTTTTTTTCAAAATGAAAAGTTAAAGCGATCTGCACCGTAGCGGCAGGTATGAACATGTGTTGGCATACTGACATATTGACTAATCTAAATTTAATTTCCAGTTTTCAAAATGCTTTTTCATTATCTTCATGTATCATTTTGAAATAAAATGTATTTTTCCCTTCTAAAATATAATATTACAATCTAAATATATATGTAGTGGTTGTGTTAAAGAATGTATTCATATTTTACTTTCATTTCAGCTCACATTATCCTCACATATCAGTAAATATAAATCTGTCACTGAAATGAACTTTCACTTTCAAGTGAAAAGAATAAGGCAGAAGATGCCTGCATTGCTATCATTTACTCACAGCTGTTCTGTATGTTACTATTAAATAGATGCATCAAATCTGTATTGTGTTTTCTGCAAAGGAAAGGAGCAGGAACGATTCCAGATGGTTCCAGTGATACAGTCGTTATATGTCACTGTTAAAGCAACAGTAATACATTGAGTTAGGAATATGGTGCAGAAATGCTGAGAGAGAAATGGCTATAGAAACACAAGACAAAGGTGAAGAGGTCCATGTAGAAGCCAAAAATAAGCAAACTGAATAAATTAATTCCCATCATTGTGCGCCAAATCAATACTCAAGCTACATGATAAATTCAGAGGGCTAGGTTATTAATCATTAATATTGTCAAGAGATAGCCAATTGGACTTTGACTTGGTGTGAGAGCCGTGCAGACATTTCTCGACTAGAAACTTTGTTCTGAACTCACAACCCCAGAGGAGCACCCTGGGGACTGTCACTGGGTCAGCACTGCCAGCCTCCCAGTTCCATCAATGGAGGAATAACAGAACAACTCCAAGACTTCTCTTTGGATGAAACTGTTCAGACCAGGGGCATTAACACAACTACATTAATAAGAAATGGCAAACTCACGGCATCTAATGTTATCTGCTACAAAATGTTTTAAGATTGTAAAAACTCATGCTGCCTTTTTTTTTTTTTTTTAATCTTTTATATTAATTAACAAGGCAAAGAGTCTACAGCCATCCTGCTAGCGGCTAAATGCCAACATCAGCATGCTCACGATGCAACGTTTAAGGTTCATTTATCATTGACATTCTTCGACACAAGGTTGCACAACGGAATTCAAGTTGTAGTCCGTTTATGCTGCATAAGTAAAAACAACAAAAAAAACTCAAAGGATGAGTTGAAGAGTCTTACAGTCTGAGGAAAGAAGCTACTCTCTCGTTTGGTTTTACAACAGTAGATACTTTTATATTGTTTGCCCAACGACATCAGGGTGAACAGGCTGTTGCTGGGTTAGGTATTGTCTTTTAATAACCTTTGGGCTCTGCGCAGGCACCTCACCTCACTGATATCACTGATGCTCGGTAGATGGCTACCGATGATGTTCTGCGCGGTTTTAATTCCAGTCAGGATGCCTTTTATTGCTCTTCTGTATAAGTTGACAAGAACTTGGCAGGGACATTTTGCTTTTTTAAGTTTCCTTCTGGCTTTGGTTTCAGTTTCACTATCTTAGTTGACCATGTTATCCATCCTGTTGGGAACATAAATGAGTCGGACTCCTGCTGCTGGACTTCTAGCCCACTTGTATTCAGGATGCCTCCCCCTTCCCTTCATTGTACTAAATGTCTATGTTCTTTCATGTATAGTAACGTGCCTAGCTGAAAAACCAATTGCCCTACGGGGACAAAAATAAAGTTGAAAGTTGAAATGTCTGTACTAAAAATTCAATCATTCAATACCACAAATGTCAACCTCATGGTTGTGCTAGAGGAAAGTCAAGGGATCACCAAACTTAGCACAATTCATCCTCTGGAAACCATGAATATCTGTGCAAAATTTAAAGGCAATCCGTCAAATAGTCCATTTGGAATAGACCTCAAGCAATTTAGACTCTCTTCAGTCACATGGCTATGATGTGGTAATTGCCAAATTTTGCTGCATAACACCCTACTTTATATATGCTCACTTTTCAAAGTTGACCACACAAGACTGGACAATGGGATCAAAGAGAATGACTTTATATGAATTCTGCTTTAGAGTGGATTTTGTCTTTAATCTTATATTTATATAACATTCTCGAAATAACAGCCTATTTCTCTTCAGCCCTGCATCGAGAGAGTTGCTGCCCTCCTTTTGTTCTTGCTATTCAAACATTTGGAGTCCATACAAGCAATATTGGGTGAAGCCATTAAAAAAAGAGAAAAGTCTCTCTTGCTGCTACTTAAATTTCAGAGTGAGGAACGCTTGACCGATCGAGCGCGGAATGCTCTACCGATTGAAATTACTACCAAAGCCCCTGGAGCATTGATCTCAATTTCTGCAGGTTTGGGTAAACAGCACCTTATACGCCTACAAATCAAGTAATTAACACTGAAAACAGAGCCGAGCCTCGGCAGGATCAAGGTCGGATGTCGCATTTAATATGAGCCCAAAGCTCAGTTTGAAGAGAGACATTGTGGAATGAAGGTTAGAAGAAGAGAAGGAGAAATGATCATTTGAATTGTGTCTGTCTGGTCTCAGGGTGGGAATAAGGTGCCCTCAGAATCACCAATGAGACAAGCAGACATGGCCAGCAGCAGTGTGACATTGGCACCATCCTTCTCAGCACTATGTATCTCCTGCTTTCCCATCTCTCGCTGTTTTGTTCGCTGCCTCCGCTTTGTAATCTTTTCAGCTCCCTCTTGTTTTCTTCTGGTACTGTGCCGTGTCTTGTTTTATTCTCTACTTTCTCTGATCTGTTTTCTTATCTTGTACTGCGCCGTCTCATACTGCACTTTACTGTTCTGTTGTATTGTCCTCAATTAAACAAGGGAACATGTCATCGTACTGACAACTCATTCTCGGTATACGGCTGCGCCCGAGGCGCTTTCTCAGCAGAAGATCCTTTAGGAATAGGAACACAGAGCTAAAGGTACAGATATATGAATATTCAGCGGACAAAACAGACAGGCAGATGGAAAAAATGTGGATTTTAACAATAGACAACCAGACGCCAGTGCGTTGCAGTCCATTCACCCAAAGGCCCGAGGAAATGCTTGCACAGTACCTTCGCAGAAGTTTAGTATAGTCCTAACCTACAATTCCTCCCGAGACTTTCTGACATTCGGAAAACTATGGTCAGTTCATTACTAGCTTTAAGCTATATAATAGAGTTCTTTATCAAAGGAACACACAGATCCTCCAAACAAAGAGCCAACACTAGCAAAGTTGTTGTTTTATATGCTCAGTATATACTTGTATATTCATGAACCCTTTTCATTGTTCAAAAGTTGCTTCCTAAGCTCTAATTCAGGAGTTGACAAAGTCTGACACTGTGAGCCCCCCTCAGACAAAACTGAGACAACAGTGTCCCCTAAATAACCCACCCAATCCAATATTTATTTATTTTATTAATTTAAAGGTGATATTAATGGATTTTGTAATTTTATAGTGTAAAGTATTTGCATCTAGGGGATAATCGAGATCTGAGTTTTGGAACTACAATTCCTATGCTTTCGGGGATGTGAACAGGAAGTATAATGTCTCCAATGGATAGTTAGCTGTGGGTTACAACTTGAGCCCCATTTATTTTTTACATTTTGGCAAATTGGCACAATTAACAACATGCCGAATTAGCTATTAGCTGTTTCTGTTTGCAGTGCAACCATGACTGCACAGACAACTATCACTGGATTACTTTGATACTGAAGAAACTTAAAAATGTGATGGTTGTCACGCAAGTTCTGTCTTTTTCAATGATTTCTAAGCGGATTTATGGACGTTCATTTGCATCGGACCTCAGAGACAAGTAGCTAAGGCAATGACTGAGATTTGATTTTAGTTATGACTCTGAAGAAGTACAGATTTTGTCTAAAATTGAGCAGCCATCAGGCACTAAGGGTTGTAAAGTATCTAAATTGCATCCATGAGCTGTGTGTCACAGCCTCTGCTGCTGCAGACCGTGCTGGTGAGTGGGCCTAATCAATAGGTCAAACTACAATAACTAACTTCCCATTGTTTTCAGACTGGCATGCACCTGTCCCTTTTACCTCCGACAGCAGGATCTTTGCCTGAAGTCGTTCCTTCCCTTTTTCTGTCAGAGCTCAGAGGAAAATTGATCGCTGGTAATTGACCTGCCTACATGTCAGTGAGATAATATTCTACGTCTGGCCTGTGGATAGTATGAATGGTTCGGACCTTTAGGATACACCCCTCAAACGTATTAAAGCACCCACTAAACAGCCATGTTTTACCTTAGCTCACTGTTTATGCTTAACAAACGTGCATTAAAACATGATGGTGCTGTAGTGAGAGATGTTTATCAAGATGAGGAGCCTACGCTAAAAGGAGAACCATACAGTAATTATTACATCCAATTCAAAGTGCTGTATGCTGTCAGGTCTGTGTTAGTCTGAGTGTGATAACATTGTCCCTAGGGTCTTGCTAAACCCACATCCCTGTACAACAAGCCTCTAGGGGGTACGGCGCTAATTATCAAAGAAACGTCTAGCACATCATTAAAAAACATCTGGTACACTATCATCATCATCATCATAGTGTGTGTATGTTTGTGTGTTAACATTTTTCAGGTCTAGATTTCAGGTGTGCCATGTGCTCTAACTCATTAGTTGTTTCTTGAATGGAAATTCCAGCATTTGTCAACCTGGGTAACTGCAGTGAAGCAGATCCATCTCCATGTTAACTTGCTGGCTGACCTAACCCGTGGTAATGGACTCGTGACGATGTAGAGTTCACTATCACAGCTGCAGGAATTCCAGGGGACTACTTTCTGTGTTTACTTTCAGTGAGACTTAAACAGAAATGGTTGTAATGATTTCAGTTACATTTTTAATGTAGGAGGCTTACTTAAAACAAGACTCAGTCAAAACCGAGTATATGTCTGGACTGTGTATGGTCAGTCTGTGAATGTGTGGCTAAATTGTTACACAAATAGTCAGTGGTCATGTCTGTAAAGTTGTCCACCAGGTCCAGCGAGGACAGTAGGGGACGTGCTGCTCCACTCAAAATGCTGTTCAAACGGTGACATATCCTGTTGTTGAATGCACCTGATTGGTCCCTGGTTTTCTGCTCGCCATTTCAAACAGGAACCAACATGGCGGCCTGCTCGTAAATGTTCTGTTATTCCGTCTTAACAATCCACCAAAATCTACTTCTGAAAACATTTTAAGTGAGAAATAGGCTATGCCACTGTTGAATCTTCATGTTCATTATATAACTATTGTATATCGCCTAGTATGACAGCTTGGTCCAAGTTTTGTGAAGCGGATGCGTCGCGCTGGACGGGTTCATTTGCATAACGGACTGTTCCCGCCTTTTCATTTTGAAAGAGCAACGGCCAATGAGGAAACTCCAATACTCAGCAGACCAATCGTGTAACTTTTGCGCCTCTGCGGTCCAGCCAAAAAAGTTAAAAAAATAAGTTTTTAGTTTTTTTCAAGGGTATGCATCTTTAGTATTATCCTGCACGGCGGCTGGATTCTCATGAGAATTGAGATCACACGAAAATCAATGTTGTTAGGCTTCATGTAATGCATTTGTGTCCAGACAGCCAGTATCCGGACAAATCAACGTCCTGTGAAGAGCTACTGGCAGCTACGGGCGTGGTTTAGGCGTGTTTGAGGCAACACGTAGAGGCGACTGTTCATTCTAAACAACAATGGCGGCTCCTGAAGAGGTTAGCATTGATGCTGCAATAGCATAAGATATATCAGATGTGGAGAGTGCTTCTTTACTGAAAGAACGGCAAAGAACGGCACTGAAGGCTTTTCTCGATGGAAAACACGTTTTCGCTCTTCTCCCGACTGGCTTCGGCAAGGGTTTGATTGACAGATGGCTCCCTCAATCACCTGCCAGCTATATTTGGAAAGTGCCTGCCTTTTTTTCAAACAGTTTCCATTATTTTATTTTGAGGTTACATGGTGGTGTGAGGGGGTTAAGGTGGTGAGAATCGGGTTGAAAAAATGATGGGGGCGCATTACAATATACTGTATATGTTGATACTGTATGTGGCTGAATTGCATCGTGTTGCTGCACCTGCACAGTGTCTGTGTTTCTTAAATTTCTACAATTGAGAGTAAGCGTGAAAAGTGTGAATATAGTAATAACTCATAATGAACACAATGATGATAACAGACCCCATGTTGACAAATACCTGAATTTCCCTTTAAAGTCTGCTGATGGGGTAATTTCTGATCCTGGTTGGGTTCCTCTGTCACACTGTGTTTCTTTAGCATATTTGTTTCAGGGAACAGGCAAGATGCAATCACAAATTCAACACACACAAACATAAGCCCCCCCTGCTGTGCAAGTATCTCTTCATTACTGTATGTGTAACATGCAGTGGATGCAATAGCTACCTAGTAAGGCCATGAAGCAGATACAGATGGCGAAGAGGGAGCTGAAGCTCAGGCCCACGTCCTCTCGATAGATGGCCAGCGTAGTCTCGCAGTGGCGTCCTCTGT
>CAKALG010028119.1:0-10844 GCA_916700815.1 Helicolenus hilgendorfi | reverse complement strand
CGACGCTCTTCCGATCTAACTCCAGAGGGGAGAGAGACGGAAGAAGAAGAAGAGAGACAGGGGGGTGACACAGAGAGAGAGAGAGAGATTGAGTGTGAGACAAGAAGACAGAGAGAGAGAGAGAGAGAGGCTTGCAGATAGACTGACAGAGAGTTCAAGAGAAAGAGAGAAGAAAGGAGAGTGAGATCTTCCCTCAGCTGTCTGTGAGGGTTTTGATGTGGTTTAAAGGGTTTTTCATGTTACGCAACTTTGAAGACGAAGCGTTTGATGTTTAGTTTGCTAGTTTGTTAGCTATTGGATTAATCTCTCTACCTTCTACCTCTCTTTCTCTGCAATTTATCTGATTAGTGCTAAGGGGCTTGCGTCACCCTCCTTTTTTTTGCCTTTTGTCTAGAGCAATACTCAGAAGGGTGTTTTTCAGCGTCTCTTCAGAAACTTGGCACCTATCATCTATTTATGGGAGAAGCAATTGAAACTGGAATAACGGCCCTATTTGCCTGCCTGTCTAGCCTTTCAAAAAACACGACTGAAATGCTGATGGAACAATGACAACTATTTCTCCCTTATTTTTCCCCCTCTCTCATCTCCCACTTTCTCTCACTACCTCTTCCAATCTCGCCTCTCCACGTCCCCTCAGCATGGGTGATTCATTTGTCTCCAACACAATATAGCACAACATGGGCTCGCCACCGTCCATATTGCCACAATGCTTATTTGTCGAACGCCGGGGATTTCATAAATGTATTTCCACATACTCTCCTTGCAGCGTTTTTCCTTCTCTGCCCTTCGTCTTTCCTCCCTCGTTCACTTATTCCCTTTCCTCTCCAGCAGCAACGCACACTTTCCCAGTTGCTCTCTCTCTCTTTTCCATCCCTCTCTCTTTCCCTCTCTCATCAGACGAATGTAAGAATAGAATAGGGGAAGCCCTCTCACCTCTCCCTGCACACTGGCTAATTAGCATATTCATGAGAGGACCATAAATTATACATGAGATCCGGAGGGGAAACAGAGGCAGAAGAATGAGACACAGACACACATTCTCTCTCGCACACGCACACGCATTTACACATGCACTCCCATATGCAGGTATGCTCACACTCACA
This sequence comes from Helicolenus hilgendorfi, assembly GCA_916700815.1. Lineage (NCBI taxonomy): Eukaryota > Metazoa > Chordata > Actinopteri > Perciformes > Sebastidae > Helicolenus > Helicolenus hilgendorfi. The sequence continues at coordinate 9,741 of CAKALG010028119.1, read as the reverse complement.
CACACATAAACACACACATAGCCTCACTTTCTCGTCCTCTCACACCCTCCCTCAATCACACAACACAGACGGAGAGATACAGACAGGTAATTGGTGAGAAAGAGTGTGTGCTACAGTGCATTGGCAGTGTGCAGGGCAGACAGACAGCGTACACAATATTGAAAGGGAGAAGTAGAAGTCAATGCACACACAGGCACAATGCTTAGGTTAGCTGGATTTTTTTTTTCTCCACACTCAAAGGTAAGAGGTTTCAGGCACTCTGCGGCGCTAAGTAAGGTTAATGCAGCGAGGGTTAATGCTTAAAGGAAACCGTAGAATGGAGAGCGTTCGATTAAGACGGATTTGGAGGTCACAGGTTTACTTTATAATAGGGAGTAGACCGATTAATCAGCGCCGATAGGACGTTTTACAAATTATCGTCAAACTGGGCTGCGATAGTGGCCAATGGCTGCGCACACAAAGAGGCTACATACATAAAGTCAAGGTAGAGGGTAAGAAAAAAAAGTGATCTTTCGAATTCATAACGCAACACTTTCCCCGACACAAGACAGGCAGAAAAGAAATCCTTCAACTGTTAACCTGTTAATTTACCAATTTGGCGTTCTCCAAATAATCCAGCTACGTAACTATTCATTCATGAAATAAAATCGCACACTTAAGGATCCTCTTTACCACGGGAATATGGACAAACTTTAATGGTTTGTAAGAGTGGCATTTAACGATGTAACGGGACGCGCAACAGGAGTAATCCTGGCCTGTCATACGCCACAGAACAGCAAATCGCACATTGTGAATAAATTAGGACTGTCAAAGTTCACGCGATAATAATTTGTTTTAACGCCACTAATTTCTTTAAACGCATTAACGCAACTTGCGATTTTTACATTTTGAACAGATACAAAATGTACGATTAATTACGGATGATCATGCGATTAATTGCAATTAAATATTTTAATCGATTGACAGCCCTAAAATAAATGCAACATATTCCAACGATTTAATTTACCAAATCACACTTCAGGATGTTCTCATGCTATTGATTAAATTCAGAGTGACGAAAAAACAGATTTATTAAATATGGTGTATGCAAAAATAGCCGACTAGGCTTGCTGCAGAAGAAAGAGGATATCGGCCAATTAATCGGCTGTCGTAATTATATCGGCCTTTAAAAATCCAGTATCAGTCCACATCTACTTTATCAACAAAAGGGAAAACTGAAAAGCCAGAATGTCCCTGAGATTATTCCTAAGTGTGACATCCATGTTATAGGAAGAAAACACAGTTTGAACAGCTTGAAAGTAATTAAAAATCGGTAGTAGTAGTAGGTAGTTTCCTTTTGGTCGAGCAAGAGCGTAGAAGTTATACGCACCATCATTCAAACCATACCATATTTGTTTTAAATCCAATTAATGTGTTTTTCTCTCTTACGTGATGGATCTCCCAATTTGGAGCCAGACTCTGACTCAGCATGCTGACGGATGACTAGACGTCTTTCTCCACATATATCATATTTACATATGGTTCAAAATAAATGCAGTCAGATGAAAGCTGACAGGAGACTGGAATACCTCCAAGATTTGTGCTCTTTTGGATGAAAAGGGTCTTCTTCAGTCTTGAGAATAAAGCCACTCTATGGCAGCTAGTGCTGTGTATTGGCAAGAATCAGGTGCTAGATACATATCGTGATATCAAGATACAGGGGTTACGATTCAATATATTGTGATATATTGCAATACTGTAAGCAGGGCGATATGTTGCGTTTTTTTTTATGTCTAATTTTAGGAAAACTAAAAGTTTAAATTTATCACAGTCTTTGTAATATTCAAAATCATAGCACTACTTTGAGAGGGCACATACATTGTGATTACGCATCTCTTTGCAAATGAAATAAACTACTGAGTTAATCTTTGCATATAAACTATTAATTAAAAATCGGTACTTTGTTTTTGAGAATTGATACATTACCACAAAATACAATATCGCGATACTTGATAGTCTTGTATTCCTACAAAAAATAGTCAGATTGTATAGAAGTCTATGACAAAATGAGCCTACTTCTCATCTGAGTTATTACCTCAGTAAATATTGTAAACATGAGTTTATGGTCTCAATTGCTAGTTTCAAGTCTTCTTCAATACAGCAGGTTGTTCATTTAGCAAATTATGTTCCCATTTAGAGTCAAATAGACCATAAAGCAGGGGATGATTTAGGGCAGGGCTACCTTGTGATTGACAGGTCGCTACCACGGCGTTGTCCGGTCTGGAAGTTGTCCATGTTTTCGTCTTAGAACTTTAATCCTTTCACAGTGTGTTTTCAGGTCATGAAAGTTAATCATAACCTTTTTGGTCGCCTAAAAGTGTCTTATCTAGTGTTCGGTTGTACTAACCTCCACCCTCTCGTGTCACTTCTGGTTGCTAAAAACCAAGATAGCAACGGCCAACATGCTAAACTTGAGGCTTCAAAAGGGCAGTCCACAAACCAATGGGTGACGTCACGGTGACTACGTCCACTTCTTATATACAGTCTATGCTTCATACACGCAGCATGTTAACAGTAGTATATTTAGGGGCCCAAGTTCTACGTATCAATTAAAACTAAACAGGCACAATTTACATATTACATTTTCACTCTGCCATACCTCTTAGAAATAAACTATTTTTGACGGCAAAGTGACTACATGGAATTTTAGATTCAAATACACAACATCAAGAAGATATTTATTCAAACACAAAATGGCAAGCGGCTCTACACATACCGGCTGTTAATTGCTTGCTATCTGCATTTAAAAGCCTTGGACTTGCCTCGATTACCTTTTCTTCAATAAAACAGATTTGTAACATATTTGAATTGAATATTTGTCGCCTCATTTACACTTATTAGAAGAACTGCAAACAGATGACAGTGTGTTGAATAACATACTGCGGATTCCTGCCCACCTATATGACAATCATAATTCCACTTCATTTGCATCAAGGAAAATGTGCTTTTAAGGCTCGGGAGCTGAGTAGATTAGATTAGAGCAAGATGTGCTGTTATTAGATAATGCTGTAGATCCATATGTCAGGCATGACTGCATGATAGAAGTCCTGTTGTAATAATTCGGGTATGGAGAAGTAAAGCCTGAAGTGGAGGCAATCGATTTCAGAGAGTTGCTGCTATACATTACATTACGGTATGTGATGTTACAGCTAAAAGGTTCCCCCTCTGGCTTGCATAATGCTCTGTCACCGTTCTAGCCCGCGGATAGGCGGCAGGGATCCTGCCATACATGCTTAAGTGCTTACGACAATTAGCTGATTCTGGGTGGTTTGGATCTAATTGAAACACAAGGGAGTGAGAGTGATTGAGAGATTTGCCTCTCCGGTGTAGATGGAATATTCATGAACATGTTGCCAGGACTTATCGTGTTCAACCAAGTCCTTCAGTGTTTGCCTGCAGAGAGAATCTGCTTTCTCTCATCCATCCGTTTCCTGGATATAGAAACAGAGGCTGAAGATGAATTTTTCTCATATGTCGTTTAATGAGTTTGTGTGTATGAGAGCTTACACGTGCATGTGATGGTTGTCATGAATCTGTGGTGCACTGTATGGCAATTTTCAATGCACGTGTGTTTGTCTGTAGTGTGTGTCGCTGTTAAATACTCCATTCTGATTGGTCAATTACATTGCCATTATTCTATGGTCTGTTATTTCTTTATAGCAGACCGCTGCTGTGTATAACAGACTGTTTCTTTGGACGCAGTTCTGATATCGGACTCTGGAGGACCATTTTTGCGTCAAATGATTGATTTCTAAGTAAGTAAGTAAGTAGCCGTGTAATAAATGGGATAATGTACAGCGAGTGGGTTATCGCCCTATTGGGGTTTATTTCACAACAATGACCGGCTTGCTGTACATTATCCATTTCTTATTTTATGTCTCAGATCCTCATTTTGTTTTTTACTTGTGTGATTTTATGTTATACATAAAAACCCGAGGGTTTTCATTGACAACAACTGCTTCTGTAATTGTTATGCATTTGACATAAATAACTTGAAACACTTAGACAGAACATTTCAGTCATGGACCTTCGTCAGGCGTCATATTCACAATGTGAAACAACACAACTTAACGCTAAAGCAACAGGCTGTAACAGCCAAGCAAAAGAGGAGAGCAAATCTTAAACACTTGAGACAATTAGCACATCAGTAACTGATCCTTCAAATATCCTTGAATATTTCCATTGGGTAACTATTGGGTATTTAAAAGGGTCAGGAATTTTGATTGGTTGTCACAAACTGGCTTTAGTCTAAAGATGTGGTGTTTGTTTTGCATTGTAAAGATCCATAATTGAAATCTTGTGCGTCTAAGAAAAAACAACTGCAGGTTTTTGTTCACTCTCATATACAAAGATGGCTTGCACACACCACTGTACATCCTAATTTAGATGATTTCATATTTTCTGTTGAACAATTTCATGCTCTTCTATGGGTTGAGCAAAGTCTCGGACCCTTTCGAAAGCCTATGGGATGCCATCAAAAGTGAAGTGTCATATAGCTAAAAACGAGGCTCTTCTAGCTGAAAAATGTACATTTGGTAAACATGCATTTTTGAGTTGTGCAAACGCATGCAAGAATGAAAACACGCACAAAGTAAGGAAATGCACTCCAAACCAGCCGCAAATACTAGAATACATTCAAGATTTAAAGTACGAACACTGATAGAAATGCACTGCAGTTGCATTAAGGCTGTGCAATTAATCAAATTTCAATTACAATTTTGTCTCCCGTCAATTATGAAAACAAAATAATCAACATAAAATGATTAATCTGCTGCATTCAACCAATGTGTTTATGATAAAATTCTTTACTAAAGCACAAAATTCTTTATAGATCTAGCCTCTTAATTTTGCGCTCAAAGTGCACCAGATTAATGCATTTAACTTTAACATGGAGGTTACAAAATGTTCTTTCTAAATACACGTTTCCAAAGCCAACGAGTAATCGTGTTAAATAAATCTCAATATTGACCAAAATTGCCTTAATCAAGCAGTGCTAGTTAGCATTACTAACATCACCTTCAGTCAAGTGAGTGTTTTGATATTTCTGGTTTTTGGAGCATATTGCCTTTGTCCTCGGGGAGCACTGTCGTTTTCACCCAAAAGCAGTTCTGCTCTTTTTCATGAATACGAATACCTAATTTCAAATGTGTGTGAGTGTGCTGCGCGTCTGCCTGCCTGCAAACGTGTGCACGCCTGACTACACGTGTGTGTGTGTGTGTTTGTGTGTGTGTATGTGTGTGTGCTCCTTCGGTGCGGGTGGCGGGAGGTAATATCAGATTACGGATGTAAATTGGCAGAGTGGCTCTCTCTCATTATCACTAATAAGACTATGGCCTCACTCTCTGTGCCCTCTCTCCCTCACTCTGTGGTCGGTTAGATGAGAGAGAGATGAGCTGATAGAGAGAGAAGAGGGCCGCTGCAACCCTGTTCCTGAAAGCAAACCATTTCAGCATGTACACACTGATTCAACACACACACACTCACACATGACACACTGATAGCAGACCAGGGATCCAGACTTACTTGTTCCACGAGGAGCACAAAAATGGTTCCAATCCGAAGCTCTCAAATCATTCTTATCTTATGTATAGAAACTCTTAAAAAAACCAGAAATCCTCTCTAAACCGAAGCCTCTTTCTTTCCGTCTTTCCTTTTATCGCTCTTTATCACGCATGTAGACATACACCCGCTCGCTGTCACTGTTTCTCCCCCTGTCTTTTGTCTCATACACAATTACACATGTACGCACACCACCATTCTTCACACATCAGTCCAAGGACATTACACTAAAACGAGACAGAGATTTATTTATAGTCACGGAAAATTTCTGAGGCAGAACTAACGCTTAACATGCAAACTAACACTCAATTACTCTCACTACTTATTGTCACAAATGCACTGCAGTTCATAATCTAAGCAGCGAATCTCTTTATTATATATGTATTTCTCCGAAGATATGCATTAAGATTGACGACGGCAGAAAGACTCGCGAGCGATTCTAATGGTGCTGTAGAGTCACAATCAATCATGTAGCTTATTGGATATATGGAGCAGTTCAGCGATATCACCGTAAGTCATTTGAACATATGTGGGCATGCTTGTTTGGGAAAATACAAAACACTGGTGTGTGTGTGTGCAGACAAACACAATCTTCTGTATTTGTGGACACGTAACCATAATTATCCCAATGCAAAGATAGACGCTAATATTTTTAAGCACTGGCCATACGGGCCACCAAGACCCTGAATTTGGTGGCCAAAGAACATTTTGGATTGTTGTGTTAACTTCTGAAAAAACAACACAGAAAAGGCAATTTAACACAACTTAACACAGACTACCTTAACTGTGACATTAACAGGATGAAAATGTGTTTTTATTTTACATTGAAAACTCAAGTTCTTTGTTGTCTCTTAGTGCACCCACTACAAAAGATACAGTCTATCTGTTTCAAATAAAACAAACACAATTCAATTGATTCAATCAATAAATTATTGTATTTTTATGTAAATATTTGCTTTGATTTGATTGGCACTAGTAGTTTTAATTATGTATTATAAGCTGCTTAGAGCTGGTGTTTGGAAGTTAAACGGGTCATAATTCCCTCTTATCTATTTTATATTGCTGTGAAAACATCTCCTTTAGACTTTGATAAGTTTCTCGACCAAAATCAAAATTTTTCAAGATTACATTTGAACACATCATTATGACGTCATAATTTACCTTCGCCCCGTAGTCATTTTTACTGAATAGAGCTTATATGTATAATAATGTAACTCAATGGAACCTCTGTTAACAGCTGTTAGCTCCATTATTTAGCCAAGCAGGACTGTGCTTTCCATCGGCTGCTAACAGATAATGGCTCGCATCCCTAAAGTAAACTCCTCATTTCAACTTCTCAAATCAGACGCTCCTCGTCCATTGTTGCACTTTGAAAGCGAGTAACGGTAATAAATAGAAACAGGGCGTCTGACAAAAGTTTAGTCGCACTGTGCAGCGCTGTGATGCTTGCCAGTGAGGACAATAGAAATTGTAGAATAGAAAAACAATAGAAAAAAAATGCAATCAAACTTTTTTGTCACTTTTACTCACTTGTGTCGCATTAGGTATAAAGTCTATGGTCAGGACACGTACACCGTAATCTCACTGAGATGCGCAGTCTCAAGCTTCGGTTATACTTAATGCAAAGACGGTTGCACAGACATGAGGTGACATGGAATCGTGACGAGGAAACGTTTGCGTCTTTTATACTAAATGCCGGTTTCTCCTCACAGCAAAGAGACGTTCTCAAAGTTCCTGAAAATTCTCAATTTTTCCGCCCATCCACGTCTGTGTGGTTAAAAAAAAATTGTGGATGTGCGCGGACAGGTGAAAACCTGCTGCACACTTCATTCTCAAGAGAGACCTGATAAAACTTGATGGCCACAGAGTAACTTTTTGTGGCTACAGACCATCGGACCATGGTTAATGTCGAACCGTGCAGCACGTAAACGATGCAAAAATGTGCACAAAATTGTTTCATCAAGTATTGATAACATTATTCTAACCACACACACAGCACCAACACACTCAATGAATGCAATAATCTCTCTCTGTCTCTCCTTTCCTCTCTGTCTTACTCATCTCTCCATGGACCGCATTCGTTCAGTAATTACATTTCCGCCATTATTCTCGGCTGACATTTCTGTACAGTTAATCATTCCCATTTTGCCATCATGCACAGGTCAAAGTGTGAGGGTAAGTATGAGAGAGAGAGAGAAAGAGAGAGAGAGAGGGAGAGAGGGAATCAACCTAAAAAGATAAAATGACATGTGAATCATGCATGCCTAGCAGGATGTCTGCTGTGAGCACCCACTTGACTACGTGTCTGTATTTGTATTTGTGTTTGTGCATTAGCTGCATATTTGCATGTATTGCCATCTTGGAAATGTATAATTAATATGTCTGTGCATTGCTGCATATGTACTTAACATGCGTTTGTTTGTCCCTAAACACTGTATACTTTATGGCCCTGTTCAGACCTGGTATTAACATGCATCCTGAGTGATCAGTACGGGTGTGAATGCACTCAAGACCCATTGAGATCCGATCGCTCAGACCACATTCAGAAGTGGCTTCGGCCATGTATTTTTTTATGACAATAGGCAAACAACAGCAGAAAAAGATGAGGAAGAGAAAGACAGAAGTTGGCTGTAGTACATAGAAACACGTTGTCTGATTTCCATTTGGGCCGAATCTAACATAAACTTGATGATTCATATTGCAACCGGTCGATATATGAGGAGATTTCAGAGAAGTTGAAGGGGATTAGTTATAGTCGAGCTTGGCAGCAATGCCAGCGTAAAATAAATTGTTGTGAACACGCCAAGGGATAGACCGTCCTGTATTGTTTTGATGTCTTTTCCCGCGTCTTTTCTTCGTCTCTTTCCGACCGATGGGATCACAAGTGGTCACTCAAGACACATGTGGAAACGTATTCTAATGCCAGGTGTGAACAGATGTACTCACAGCTGTCCGCTTGTGATACGATCACTCAGGACGCATGTTAATACGAGGTCTGAACAGGGCCTTTGACACAATATACGATCATAGTAATAACGTGTAAAGTGATGATGTGCAGGCGCCCACTCTCACCAGGAGGGTCACAACCCTTGGCCTTGGATGCACCCTCGCATACGCTTGTGTTTGTGCATGTGTGTGTGTGTTTCAAGCCAATCTGGCTGGCGTCTGCTCACTCCTCTATCCACTGCAGGCCGTCTGCCGTCTTTTATTTCTGCTTTAATGACCTATAAAGGGACTGTTACTTTTTAAATAAACCATAAAGCAAGGGTCATAAAAGGGGAGTGCAGTGTTGGGCACAGGCCAAGCTCTGAGAGAAGTGTGTGTGTCAGTGTGTATATATATACGCTGGAGTGTGCACATGCGAGTGTGTGTTTGCATATGTTACCAATGTACAGCAAGCTGAACCCGCCGCCAAGGAGATATCACAGTCTGAGAGAGCTCTGGTCTGTAAAATGATAAGCCTACATAAGTGGTGACCTTGCTTCACATAGAGATGAGTGGGTGGGTGAGGAGCAGGTCCAAGGCTAGAGTCTCTTTTTTTTTCTTCTTCCAAGCCACTGTCTTGGAGTGGTGGGTGTAGAAAGAAGCGAGCCCGGGGCGGCTTCAGTAGCTTTTCGTAGAATGAATAAAACCCCTTTGCAACAACTTATATCACGGAGGACTCTTTTATATTCCCACGACCGACAGAGGAAGCTTATGAAAGCGCTTAGAGATGCTGAGAAGTGGTTGAGGCAGGTTCAACCAAGCACTACTGACAGTAATATATGGGTCTTAATAGGTGCATGGTGGTGATATCTGCAGGAGGTGTAATTTCGGTAATGCTTGTGACAGAAAGAAAGAAAAAAAAGTTTAGGAAACAGTAAAGTGCCTGTCTCAGAAGAAAGGTCTTTGCACCATGCATATTTACGTCTTAGTTAGAGGAATGTGTGGGTGCGAGTCATCGCTCCCTGTCTCTCTCCTCTACCCCCCTCGTTATGCGCTGCGATTCTAAAGCCAAACATAAAAAACGGGGGAAAAAAAATAATTGCCCGTTTTAGCAGAGTGTAACGTCGAAAAATGTGTGTCGCTCATGCAGAGCTTCAAACGGGCTCGGCGAGGAACAGAGAGCAAATCTTAGCACGCCGCGTTTAGGACATCAAACGG
>CAKALG010028110.1:0-11016 GCA_916700815.1 Helicolenus hilgendorfi | reverse complement strand
CTTGTGAGCATTGTTTAGGGGTGGCCGAATAGTAGGTTTATGCACACTTGCAAACTTCTTGAGGATCCTACATCTTGAGGTTCGCGGGACTCCAGAGGTACCAGCGGCTTCAAATACCTGTTTGCTGCTTTGCAATGGCATTTTAGCAGCTGCTCTCTTAATCCTATGAATTTGACTGGCAGAAACCTTCCTTATTCTGCCTTTCTCTGCGCGAACCCGCCTGTGCTCTGAATCAGCGACAAATTTCTTCACAGTACGATGATCACGCATACGTTTTCGGGAAATATCCAATGTTTTCATACCTTGTCCAAGGTCCACAATTTCACGCTTTACAGCAGCAGAGATCCTTTCCCATATTGCTTGAAACCTGTGGCATGCTTAATAATGTGGAACATTGTTCTTAAGTAGTTTTTCCTTTGATTGGCTCACCTGGCAAACTAATTATCACAGGTGTCTGAGATTGATTTCAATGATCCAAAGGGCCCTGAGACACAATACCATCCATGAGTTTAATTGAAAAACAAAAAAATAAATGTTTATGACACTTAAATCCAATTTGCATAATAATTTGGAACACGGTGTATGCACATTTTGAAATATCGCATTAGAAAAGCTGTATGGAAAAACTCGATAAAACTTTCTCAATTGCGGAATTTTTTTTTTTTTACGATAGCTTGAGGTTGTTGTCAAAAAAGAGTTAGATGGATTATGGAAACGCCTTTGCCGAATAAATTCTGATGTCATTTAACTCACATGACTGATCAGCTGTTTACCATAACATGTGAATGCTTGTCTTCGTCACGGACAGCAACATCCATTTTTCTCTCGTAGATGGTTAGATGGCCAAGGCGACTTGATTTGTTTCCGGTTTCCAACCTCTGCTTCCTCTTTTACTCTGTTTACTGGTGGATTACAGCCATGCATAGCCTGTAGCACCGACTTCGGACCAAACTACGCTGCAGCCGAGTTTATTCGCTCCAAACTAGTTGATGGAAACACGCCTAATTTGCATCTTTTTTTTTGTGACATTTCAAATATTTGCTTAAAATTCGCTCGACAGTTGAATGGAAACACGGCTAATGTCAGCCCCGGAGCTGAAACAATCAGTCATTTAATAGATTAGTCGATTGTCTGAAAATTAATAGGCAATTATTTTTGATTATTGATCAATCATTGTCATTTTTCATGTCAAGCACTCCCATGTTCCAGCTTCTCAAATGACAGAATTTGCAGCTATTCTTTTTTCTTTTTTAATAGTTTTACATGCAGACTTTTGTATATATTATCCTGTTAGTGTGCTATTATGATCTTAGTTATACATGTACAAATCTAATTTGGACAAGCTCAGAGCTGACAAATCCTGGCGCAATCCCTCTGATATTTGGCGCTCCCCTAAAGGGCACCCAGACCCCAGGTTGGAAACCACTGGACTGAGACATCATGCAGAATCTCCATGTGAGGAGTAAAGCAGAGTGACCCACATGGTCTCACCACAGCATCAGCTGCTCTCCTCCTGCTTATCAGAGGACACAACATCCGACCGGGGCTAAACCTGTGACGCCCTGCAGACACACTCGCACTGTGCAAAAACTATTAACACAGTGTTGTAACAACGCTTGTAAGATCACTCAAGCATGCGCGCTGAAATGGTTGTGGTCAGTCGTATCTGTCGATTTAAATGATGAATGTCAGCACCAGTCAACAGAAGACTGTTATAAATGTATTATCTTCCAACATGTCTCTCTCTAAGGATTATATTTTTTGTGGCTGTGTGAAGTTGGTTAAGCACTGATTGTTGTTAGTCTCTGCAGACTGTGCACAGTTATATTGAGGTGTCAACCATGAAGGCTTTTATTGATCTACACTCTCTTTCAGTGGTTAGGCCTTCACCACAAACTGTTGGTTTAATAAAGTGCTACTCTAATACCAGCAGAGCCATGCCATAGACATGTGTTGTGACCGAATGTTGGCAGCAAATCCTCGGTGTCTCTCTTACCTGTAGTCGATAAACCTGAGTTGGTTTCCGCTGCATGGTACGGCTCTGTTCACCTCGACTCACTTTTGGTACCAGGTCCTTTTCTCTACGCCGTGTTTCCTCTGTGGATAGTACCCTCTCACTGCAGGCGGGATTCTCAGCCGATCGCCGTAGTAGCAGCGCATTAAACTGCCATGACGTCATCTTCAACTGGACAATCGCTGAATCCTTTCATCGGCAAACCAAGCAGAGGAACGTATGCACTACGTCAATTGTACGACTTGTATTTGTGTGTGTACGATTGTATTTTTAGAAATCTAGGTCGAGTAAATTAAAAATAGCGGTCACTATTGACGGTAACTTGGCAATTTAAAAATGGCGGGTTTGTGCAGGATGTCCTGTGTCGCGCTAGTGACAGTTCTCTGGTCTGGTCTGCAGTGTTGTAACTCCACCTTCTAGTATCGGCTCGGCTCGCTTAAAACCTGGAACGATGTGGGACCAAAAATGGAGTGGTTCTATTTGTACCATCCACAACTTTTGCTAATGGAAACACAAAAATAATCGTTCTAATGTGTAACAAACTGAAGTGAACTGAACTGGACTGCTGGGTGGAAACGTGCCACTAATGTCTCTCAATGAAAGATGATTTTATTGGCAGGTCAAAACCTTTATTCCCTTCCTGCCAGCGTTCGGCTTCCCAGCCAATGCTGTCAGAAGCAAAGTCATAGAGTTCAGCCTTCAACTATTAATTCCCAACAGACGGAGGCAGAAAGAGACACTCTAAACACGAGGTCTTGAATGTACAGACAAAACACGTGTGTTTAAGGATACCTGCCAAGGGTGAAAATATGTACAAGTATCCTTATCTGAACTTCAGTATCTCTCCCTTGAAAACCTTATTTATTGCAATAAAACTCTAAAAGGACAAGCTCGCTCTTTATGTATTCATCTTTAAAGTGCCACTACAATGATAAAAGATGAGAGGCAAAGCTTTTCTGAAAGGATCTCTTCAGGGCACCTTTTTCTCCCACAGTTTTATAGAAGATTATAGCCCTTCTCATTGTGAGAAATTATGTCTTATATTTGGTTATTTGCTTGTTAAATGTTTATAGGACTTATTGCTGTTGATTGACACACATTTTCTGTACATGAACTGATGTTTCAGTTATATAATACTAGTGCAGTCCCCTTTCAAAACGAGCTGAATGCTTGGACTGTGGTATTGCTGCTTGCTTTACGAGAACAGCTTCACACTCAACACTTTGCTTCATTGCGTCCTGAGCAATACACCTGCCATGACATAGTTACATCACACACCAAGTTACATCACACACCCAAGTCGCAAGCTACTCGCGGTCAGAAAAACATGTGAAGTACACTCTGGTTTGTGGAAAAAAACAGTAACACTTCCATGTTGCGGTCACTCGCGGTCAGAAACACTGGTGAAATACACTTAGCGGAGGTAATTTCCAAAAAGGCGCATTAGTCACTTGCATTGACATAACCACTGTGGCTATTAAGTAGAGCATGGATTTAATCAGCGGAGGTATTTTGCTGGCGCTAAAGTTGTTAGCGTTATAAGTTAGTATCAAGTCTTACACCTGAGGAAATACAGTATTACTCACGGAGGAAAAACACACACAGGTTGCGCCTTACTCACGGTCAGACTGGTGAAATACACTGGTTCAATTCTGCGTCCGGTTGGCTATCCGCTCATGTTGGAGTGAAGAAAAGTCTGGTTGTAACTTAAATACATCCAGCAGTGAACTGCAGTGAGCCTGTGTGATGGTTTATTCAAAATGTATTAATATTGACCATGTCGCGTGTCCAAATTGTACCAAATTTGACAAAGCACTCGATGGGGTCCCAAGCAATACACCCGCCATCGGATGAACAGTTCTTGAGATATGCGAAGGAAATACCCACATATCCAAAGACAGAGATTTCTGGCTTTATAGTTCGATATATTGTTTAGGAAGTGGAAAAAGTGGCCAAAATATATAATATATAACAGTCAGGAAGTCTTTACCAAATGTAGATATCTGAATGTAGAGCCAATCATATTAGTTTATATTAGTTTCATGTAAACACATACTAAACGAAACATGTATATAAAGTATCTACATGAACCCTTGGTATCATTTTACATTTAATCCTAGGACATCTCAGTTTTGATTTGGGCAATTACTGCCATTCCACGGTATCGTATAATGCTGGAGTTCATCCGTGGGTGGGCGGATGTGATTGACTGCATCTGTTGCCTCTGACAGTGTGAGAGAATTGTCTCATCTTTATCTTTGGTTTGTTACTGTTTTAACATTTATTGTGTGTGTGTGTGCTTTCTCTACAGTTTTGGCAAGCAGCTGGGGGGCAGACGAGGCTGTGAATGCATCACTTTGGAACCGTCAGAAATGATTGTGGTGAGTAGAGACGCCGCCTCTCTCCCTGTTTTACACTCTTTGTCTGTCTCTCCCAAGCACCTCCCTTTTTCATCCTCCCACACCTCTCCATCTCTTTGATATTATTCCTGTTTTTCCATCTTTATTTGATGTCTATCACCTTTTTTCCCCCGCTGTACTCGTCTCTTGTTCATCCTTTTTTACTCCCTTTCTTTCATCTCTCTCCTTCTTCCTCCCTGTCTCCCCCATCTCTGTTCTTCCCTTCTGTGTCCTCCCTCCCCTCTCTCTGTATGCACTGTATCTCAAATTCAAATGAGCTTCATTGGCAGGATGTCTTGCCATTGACAAAATTAAACGACGTGTTATGTAGCAATGTTCAAGCCTGAACAATCAAAATACTGAAATGGAATTAACCATATAATAATATATTTGAATACCGTATTGGCCCAAACACAAGATGATATACGTTTGAAAAGAGGGGGTTGAATTATGTTGTTTGTGTTTATGAATTATCTTTCATGTCTATACTGTTACCTATGAAATAAGGGGAAAGAAATCTTTAAAAAAAACACCAGCAGCTACAGAAAGTGTTGCATTATGGGTTGTTTATAGCCTTAAGGCCTTTACACAAGGGGGGCATGACGAATAAGCGACACAAAAATGTGAAATACTCGCATGCAAATATTATATATTAATCTATCTTTTATTGTGAAAGATAAGAACAGAAGGTGTGGATCTGGTCTGGAGCAGTAAAGTTTGCCGTCCTGGTTCGGACTACAGAGCCTCCGTGTTGTTGTTTTATAAATATAGGCGCAACTCAACCTGTTCCGCACAACGTGATTGGTTGATGCCTTTATTCGCTGTGTGAACTCTTCGAAAAAATCAACCTCCAAAAAATCACTTAATATTCACGTTCTGTGTGAAAATACTCCTACCAAAAACAACACTTCGAAAAGATATATTGATGTGTGCATTAACTGCATAAAGTTTTACTCAGAAAAGGGGTGTAGTAGTGTCATATAGAAACACTTTCCTCTTCCAGTGTAGTTTTCACCAAGTACGTAGACCACCAGCACAAATTGGACATCTGTATAATTACTGGTAAAACTTTTCCTTAAACTTTCAGCCTATGTTTATTGTGCCATATTTTGCATATACAAATGTGTTTCTGTCTGCCTCCACAAGGTCGCAGTGCTTACAAAGTCCCTAAATGCTAAATTGCTCTCCTATCTTCCCTCTCCTGAGTCTCTGTGTCTGAGGGACTAGAGGGATCAGACGGGATAAGACAGGATGAGCAGTAAAGTTTTACACAAAAAGCAGCAGGTAGCACCAGCTCCACTGTTACTGAATAGGGAATATAAAACCCTGAACAGATTTGACCTTGTGGCTTCTTGGTCGTTACCTGTCTGTTATCCTTGACCTTTAACTGTGAGATCACAGGACTCTCCAATGTTACAGGAAGTCCCCTAAAAGATTTTTTTCTGTTGCTCTGACTGTACTGACTCACATAACTGTCATTTCTGTAGCCAGGGGAACAATGATGAAACCTTATCATCCTCAGACAGACTGTCACTCCGCTCACTTTAAACTGAGGCAATAATGTGCAAGATTTTCATTTAAATGAACGTCAGCTCCGGTCTTTATCGCTTCTCGTTGTAACACAATAATGATTTAACCAGTTTCGCTCTGAAAGTAGCAGTTCTTCACTGGGAAAATCCCTCTGTTTTACAGGAAGTCATTTTTTTCTCTGCAAAATGTTCACCAGTGATTGAATTATTTAACTGTATTGTTCAGTTTAAGTTGACACAGTTCATCATGTTGGCACATCAACACAATTGAAATCCACTGCTTTAACAGTCAAAACGGAAAAGTAACAAATCTTGGGAAATGTAGAAAAGTGTAAAAACGACATGTTGTGGTTTTACAGTGGGTTATGAGTTGTTGATTTGTCATATTTAGACATTGTTTGTACAGATTGAACAAACCAGAGTCATGGTAATTAGTGCACTTTAGAGGTGCTGTTTTAGAGACAAAGCCAGGCCAGCTGTTTCCCCCTGTTTACAGTCTTTGTGCTAAGCTAATTTAGCCAGCTGCTGTTGGTAGATTCATAATTTACAGATGTGGGCGTGGTCTTGATCTTCTCATGTAACTCTTGGCAAGTAAGCCAACAAGTAGATTTCCCACAACTTTTCCTTTAATATTGTATACATGAAAAAAATATTCTAAAAACACTAGACTTTTTGTGTTATTATTATTACAAAATCCTGTTTGCAAGTAGGTGGCCAAACATTATCAAACAAAGTGAGGCATTTTTTTTTTTTTTTTACCATTTCCAAATTATGCTCATTCATACAATATATAGAAATAGATCAGAACTCAACAGAACTCGGTGTTTGATTGCTATTTGTAAGGGTTGTTGACTGTAAAGACAAAAAAGTAAGAGGAAAGAAATAGGGAGCGCGTGGATGAATTAGCAGCTACATAATGGAGCGCTTTTAGCCTCTCCCCTCATCAGATATTCCCAGGAAACAAGGAGCTGCAGCAACTAAACTCTGGAAGTCCCTTTTGCTTCTTGCATAACCACCGAATCTAAAGGACCGTTACAGTTAAATATACTAGATTGCCAACAGAGCAGTGACAAAGCAACAACTGTGATACAGAGTCATCATGTTTTTTGCTCTTGCTTGCTTGACTGTGGTGTCTAAAAATAGAGATGCACCGATACTGATATCCATCCAATACTGACTCAGATAGCTGGATTGGGAATCGGTGGCAATGAGCCGATCTGGTATCGGGTACCATTGTTTTAATACTTATTTTTTGACGCGCTATTATCCCGTTAACTTTGGCAGCACTAGTTTATTTGTTACATTTTGTTTTATAAAGTTAGGAAAGCGATGTTTAAGTCAATCTTGATGTAGCCTTACGCATAAAAGAATGATCCCAGTCTCTTCCACACAGTGAGGCATACAGCTTATTAAAAAAACACTGGCATCGGATCGGTACTCCGTAAAGGCCGATACCCAAAGCCCGGGTATCGGTATCGGGACTGAAAAGGTTGCATCGGTGCATCCCTCTCTAAAAACTGTAGACGCTGGAAAGGAAAGGGACCAGTTGTAAGTCTATCTTCGCTTAAACATCAGTAAACATGACAGTAAATGCCAGTGCGTGCTTACTGTGCGAACGAATGCCATACTTGAGTTGTTGTAGCAGCCTTGAGGCTTGTGTTTGACCCTTCAGCGTCGTTCAGGGCTGCGAACTCCACCCAAATAGTTCCAGAGACTTCAGGACATAATTTTCCTGGAAAGTTCCTGCAATGAAAAAGGGTTTTAATAGTGAGGTGCCCTTTCATCAAGGCATTTAATCCTAAACTACCCCTGTGGGTCCATTCAGAGGCTACTGCCACAGTAAAAAGGGGAGTGGTGGGAGTACTGATGATTTTCCAGGTATGATTGTGTGTGATATTGTGTGAATGTGAAGATGGGCATTGCAGGAATAGAGCCAACAAGCCTAGTTGACTCAGTTGTCTGGGGAATAAAGGGTACAATCAATTTTAAATGAAATAAAGACAAGAGATTGTGGCTGAGGGAACAGATTTGAATTAATCTTGCCATTAAACCATCCACTGTGTGAAGAGTAGATAGAGATGTTGGTGGTGATGGAGGGGGAAGGAGGAGAAGGACAAAGTGGATCAGCTGTTCGGAGCCTCAGGGAGAACATGAGGTGTTGTTCTGTGTCTGTGTCTACACATATGAGCATGTCTGTTTTCAAGCATTTGCATTTTTTGTCTGAGAACCAGGAAATGAGATTATTGTCTTGTCCACCTTTTTAATGGTCTGCAGTGCAGCAGAGCAGGGTGGTTCTTTGGATTTGAAGTCTTAAAACTCAGTGGAAGTAAATAACAAGTACAATACGCTGAAGCCTGAATCAGGAACAGGTTTATTGCTAAGTAGGTTTTCATAATTAAGGAAACTGATTTGGTGTTAACAGTCAAAATATACAAAGTAAGAGAAAATATGGCAACAATTAAGCTATAAAAGAGAAATGTACGATACATATTCTATGTATTTAAGAGCTGTACAGTGATTTAAAAACAAAGAGAATGACATGTACAACATTTTGAATAAGGAATGGGCAAATGTTCATAGTATACATGTAAAGAATATGTGCAATATGCAAATAGACAGGTGGAGATACACATACAGAACTACGTTAATGGGATGAGTGGTGTCGGCTGTGGTGGGGAAAACAGATGTGCTATAATAATGATAATGCTGACTATAAGTCTTTGAAATTGGCAGATCATGACTACCTCATCTAAATTTAGACAGATGTGTGCTGTTGTGGTTAGCCCCGTAATGTGACCAATATATAACGTTAGCAAGTGTATATCAGCCACATTGCCGTCTTCATTGTATCCCAGCTGCTGGGCGATCTCGAGCCATATATTGTCCTTTATTTGGTTGTTGAGGTAGAATTGTCTGTTGTACATTATTGGGTGTTGAGAAGGGAAACGGCTCATTGTTATTCCAAAACACCAACAGTCAGAAAAATGTCCCATTAGACCTTAAAAAGCCCGTTTGTCCGACAGTTACCCCGAAAACAAACGACCATTGTTCCAAAGCCCCAAAATTACACACTCTCCGTGTAACAACCAGAAGCACATGGCTAATTATTATGCAGATTGACAGTGATAAATTAGAACAAAGGATTTCACCGGTCAAACATATTTCCGCAGGCGGAAATCCGCTGAAATCAAGCCCCGTCTGAATATTTTTTGTCCCCCGCGCAAATGTTACGCAGGGAATGTGCAAGCATTCGTAACAACCCACAAAATCAGTTGTTATAAATTTCCGTGCACGTTTTTTGAGCGAAAAATCAGTGCCCGGTGTGAAACGGCTTTTAAAAGTGACAGCAAAAACTGTCAGGAACACAAATAAACATGAACATGCTTGCACACACACTCACTTCCTGATAAATGCATAAACACACAGGAGCAGAGGGACTGTGGTCTAGTCATGCTGCATTGCAGCCAATCAGCTAATTAGGGCCATGGGAATAGTAGAGGGAGTGTAATTTGTGGCTATCTTCATGACTATGGTCACAGGATGGACAGGGGTGACATTCACAGACTGACAGGGCGGGGTTGTTTTTGAGTCTGTGCGAGTGTGTTTGTGTGTGTGTGTTTGTGTGTGTGTGTGTGTGTGTGTGCGGTGGGAATGCATGGGAATGAAAGGAAGTAAGTAGTGGGAAGAGGGGATTAAGAAATGAATGAATAGAGCAAAAGGCGGGTGATGCATGCTGAGCGGCATGCAGACCATCAGATAGACAGAGACGAATGTAAACTGCCTGAAGAGTAGATGGGAAGTTAGTCACACGCGCATTTAAATGGACAGAGGAAACAGGAAATACGCTCCCATTATGGCCGTGACAGTCAGTCAGAAACATAAAGGCAAGACCTCTCAATGGCTGACTGAACTGGTGGTCACGGGACAGACGGGGGCACGTACGCAGTGAGACACAAAGATGGTTATATGGTCACACAGCTTGGCCATGAAAGTCTGGTACATTTCTAACCTCCCCCCCAGATCTTTGTGTGCATTACCTTCAGGCTGTCTGTCTCGCGAGGCTCGTTAAAACGAGGCGAGATGACATTTTTTTGCGGGTGAAAAGCGACACATCGATACCAATGCCGGTCCCTTTTACAACTCTTATTTGGTATTTTATAGCTGAACTCATATCCCTCATGCATCTGTTTCAGAGTCCATTACAGCTAAACTACCCACGATGCAGCAGTTATCCTTTATATCTCTGCAGAACTCCCTCACATAAGGTTGTTCCTCTGTCTGTTTCAGCCCAGAGCAGCCATTGAAGCCCCATTTCAGCACAGTGACAGAAAATCTTTGGTTCCATCTTCCTCTCTCGTGTGTGTTTCACTTGAAAGCCGCTTTTTCTAATCGATGTGCGAGATTTGTCTTCAATCAAACGGCCCTGTGATGTTTGCCTTTGAGAGACATAATCCTCGTCTCTTCATGGTTTTTAGGTGTCATGGGTGTTATTGCATGTGTCGCATGTGGAAATACAGGAAGGCAGACAGCATTGGCAGTTCTTAGAACTCATAGACTTTTACTCTCGTCACATCTCCTCATAACTTTTCGTGGGTGATCATGGGTCTGTATGGGAGGCTGCTGTGTATACACATGACTGACCCGAGGTCTTGGGGGAAAAAACGAACAATGGGCACTTATAAAATCACTGTGTTGCGTCACACACTTTGACGAAATCATACTCTTTCGTACTAAGCACATTACCACATTGTATGTTCAAAGGGGCAAGTAGAAAGACTGTGAAAGATGTCGTACCGAAATCCTGCCTGGCTGTTTTATCTTTTATAACTTATAACTGTTAAAGGGACTATTTGTAACTTTCAGAAATGCTTCTTAACAGCGACACCTGTGGCCGTGAAATCAACGAAAGTCAGCATCAAGCTCGCGCTTGCTCGCTCTAAATATACCTGAACGAGCATTGCTCAAAACAGTGAGGGGACACACGTCAGCTAAAAGCACAATATCACTCTATATTTCAGCTGCTTGGCAGTAATGTTAGCTGACCAGACGAAGGTCTCTCCATGAACATGATTTA
>CAKALG010028107.1:0-11628 GCA_916700815.1 Helicolenus hilgendorfi | reverse complement strand
TACACCTATTTTATCACCACTTGTGTACATAACAGATCGGTCTATCCTTGCCTTTATTTGTCCAGCTTTGTCCCTAGCTGTTATCTCTATTTCTGTGTGAGTACGTTTACAGAGATGCTTAAAACTGGAGTCAAATTTCTTGTATGTATGTATGCACTTGGCGAATAAAGCTGATTCTGATTCAAGACTACAAATAAAAGCAAATATCCACATATTAGAAGCTGAAACTCTGTGATTTTGTTTTGCATTCTTGCTTACAAAAATACTTTGAATGATCGACTAATGGATTAATTGATGTCCCATTGAGAGCGGTGTATTGCCAAGAATCTGGCAATCATGCTTGTATTTTGGGTTTCTACTAGAACATGTTTACATGCTATAATGTCAAAAACACATTATTTATCTCATAGTGTCTGTCTGAATATACCTATAGTCACGCTCTGTTTTAGTGCATTTCAACAGAAAGGCAATGGAATTGCGTTGCTAGGAAACAGCTTGGGTCCATGTTTACATCCTGTCAGCTGATGACATTCACATACACTGCAACAGGAAACAAACTGGGACACATTTAGTATATTTAAGTTTAAAACTGTGAAATGGTCCTAATATTATAGATTTGTGACATCACAAATGGACAGAAATCCTAACAACTGGTTTTAAATGCACAGTTTCTGAATACGAGCTGTGTCTATTTCTCCATGGATTGAGTGTTTTGATACTTTCACAGTATTTATATAGCACTTAAACCTGCTTTATAATATAAAAGACATGAAAATCTCACTTTTTACAATATGGGTACTTTAAGACTTATGTCTGACTATGGAGGACAAAATGAGTGCTCTCTGAAGTACTAGAAACTGCACTTGTATAATTGTGATTGCTATCTTATATGAACAAATGGATGATTATTACAGTTGTAGCTGTAGCATTGTCAGCACACACACACACACACACACACACACACACACACACACACACACACACACACACACACACACACACACACACACACACACACACACACACAAGTGCAGTCACATGCTGGCTGACTGACACAAAGGGGAGTCACAGAAATCTATGGAGTAGTAGGCAGCAGGCCATGTATCCCAGAGGCTAGTAGAGGCTCGTGTTTTATAATTTTTATAATTTTTATAATTTTATGGTTTTATTGTTTATATTTATTTTATTTATCATCATCATTATAGTGTTTATTTTACTATATTTTGTTTAATCAACATTTTATTGTTGATCATTATCTCTTTTATTCTATTTTATTAAAATGTCATTATTTGAATACAATCTGCTTAGTTTGTGTAGTTTTATAATTCTTATTTATATTTTTATTTTTATTTCCTTGCATTTTATTTACCTTTTATTATCCTAAATACCCATCTTGTATTGCTCTCTTATTCAATGAACTTTTACATTGGTTGTTTTGGTGTGCATTATAGTCTCTAAATCAATTTTTAACATTTTACATTTTTGTCTCTACAGCACTTTGAATTGCATTTGACTTGTTTGAAAGGTGCTATATAAATAAAGCTTGATTGATTGATTGATTGATTGATTGATTGATTGATTGATAGATTGATTGATAGACTACCAACATCATGAGTCCAGTGATGCCTCTTTAATTGTAGTGTGATAACTTTCTGTATTCACTTTTAACAGTCTCTTCTGCACTATATTCACTTTCAACAGTCTCTTCTGCACTATATTCACTTTTTTAATAGTCCTATATCACAGCTGTTACCCTGCACTATATTCAGTTTTAACAATTTTTTTTATCTCTTTGTATTTTTATAGCTGGTATATTTTTTTGTACTTTGCACTACTAACTTTTTTACTGCTTTTTACTAACATGTTTTGCACTGTGGAACTGTGATGCTGGAAACTTGAATTTCCCTCTGGATCAATAAAGTTACTATCTATCTATCTGTCTATCTAGGAAATATAATAATTTCCCAATTTGGGATCAATAAAGTTACTATCTATCTATCTGTCTTTCTTTCCATCTATAATATTCTATAATTATCTGCTAATAAAAGTCCTTAAAATTTCACATGGAATATAAATCAACATAACACCACAGGGAGCTAGTACACATACAGATAGTTAGGCTACAAGACAGAAAGCATTAATAAGTATAAAACATGCTGAACTCACCCTGGTAGTAGAAGTTGTCATCAGCACAGCATGTCCTCCTGGCTTTATGCAGGCAGTCCTCATGAAAACACGACGTTAGGATAACATTATTATCCCCTTTGGAGACTAAACGGTGCTATAGCTCCATCATCATCATGGCTCAGTCTACCGGTCAGCTCCAACCCTCCTGCTGCTGCTGCTGCTCTGGATGTGCTGTTCTCTCCTACAGAGGGCTGATGCGTGGGGAATTCCTAGCAGTCACATTTTCCTGGGAAATGATTGGCCTGGTACCAAAGTTTAGTCTTGACTGTAGCCTGGTAGTAGTAAGAAGACCGGGGGAAACACAAGGAACTGGTGGTTTCACTATTCATACGCACTATAGTGGGTTAAAAGAGGAAAACAAAATGTCCTACTGCTTAAAAAAGTAAATAATTACCATTAATAGTGTCATTTGTAATCCATCGCTGTGGAGTTTGCACTTTGACTTAGCAACAGTATCGGTTAGCTAATGTTTAGTAGACGCGCTCACAGGTGTCACTTTAAAATGCAATTAAGTCAACAGCTGTAGGCAAATTAAAGTTGCAAAAAAAATTATGTTTTTAGACTATAAAAGCTATAGCGTTGGAGTTTGTTTTGAGTCGAGTTTAGGGAGATAAATAAAGGGAAATGGGCATCTTCCGGGAAGGTCCAAGCCCTTGTGGAGATGAGAGCAATTGAGGATAAGTCATCAGACGGGCGGGGTCTGCAGCAGTTCCCTGGAAATGATGATGATGATGAGCGTGTGATGATGATAGCTGGGATGTATCAAATGACCTACCAGCTGAAAACACTCACCATTTGCCAATAATTATGTGCTCACAAAAGAGATGTTATATATTTGGTGTGGTCATATTACGAAGCAATGTCAGAGGGGTTTAAGACGAAAAAGTATGTTCCCATACCGGGAGTCGAACCCGGGCCGCCTGGGTGAAAACCAGGAATCCTAACCGCTAGACCATATGGGAATGACGCATTTACCACTCAAAATACATCTTTTATTATTGACATATTAATTCTTTATCAATATTTATTCTTTATAATTATTGTTTATTAGTACTTCATATTTTTTAATGTTTTCCCTTCTATTTATTTTAAAAAATAATGTTTTACAATGGTCTAATAAACCAACAGGCTGCAGTTAAGGCAACCATGTTATTTATCTTGTTCTGGGTTGTTCAGATGTATAGTTTAGCTTCAACACGTGGGGGACTGGCTAACGTTACCATCTAGTGGTCTGTCACTGTTACTGTAAATTAAATACAGGCGGTGAGCCATAAATACCTTGTGTTAGTAATAGCTTAATACCCCAAAGTGATAAATTCAATTAACTGATAAATTGGCAAAAGAAAAAAAAACATGAATATGAGAAAAAAAATGTCAGGATAAAACCTTTAAAACACACCTATCTTGACCAAACAACTAAATATACATACATACCATTATGAATTACCGAAATGAATGGACTGTAATGCTGTGCAATATACTGCCTTCCACAGTGTAATTGTCTGAAATATATGAATTATTTCTTTTTTTAAATATTTTTGAGAGTTACAAGTTTTTTTAACATGGTCATGGAGCATATATGCTGTATATTTGTATTCTGGGGGTATCGATCCTATGCAGAGGGTAGTTTAGTTTATTTATTGACTACACTGAGGGCGTTTTATATATATATATTTATTATATATTTTAATAATTTATTCATTGTGTTGAGTTGAATGTGCTACTTATTTTTGTACTGTAATTACCTTGTGCCTCTTCTACCTTTTTTTCTTTTCTTAAAGCTGACTCGGTGTAAACTGCTCAGAGTTACAATTTACTTATATTATTATAGGCGCAAATGGCAAATAAAACTCTTGAATCTTGAATTAAATAACTAAATATGGGGTGCTATAAACATATGACGTAATTTTCTGTGGAATTACACAAGTGCAGAGACGGGGGGGGTCCTCTCAACTGTATAAAAATATTACAGTTATATTTACTACCAGCTGAAAGTGGTCCACACAATTTTAACAAGGATAATTACCAATATTACATTCAGTTGTACTGTTAAATTGTGTTTATACAGCTATACAGCTCACAAATTTAGAGCCAGTAAATGTGAATGTCCTCCTTTTTTCTAGTGTAAAGTGGTATCGCCTAGTAGACTAGCAGAGACAGCCAGATATCTGACAAACTAGCATTCGTTGGCTAGCTAGCTCCAGCCAAGAGTTAAAATAACACACCGATTAAAAGATAAAATAAACATCTCTTTACACTCGATCTGACGTTTATAACAAGGGTTTGTGTTTCCGTGTAAAACAGGATGTCAACTCCAGCAAGACGACGTTTAATGAGAGATTTTAAACGGTAAGAAAACAACAGAGAACAAGCTAACGGCTAGCTTGTTAGCTTTGGCTAACGGCTAGCTTGTTAGCTTATCCTCATTTGCATTCTGAATAGAGAACTAGTTAGCTATTGCTAATGGCTAGCAAGCTAAGAGCTAGCTTGTTAGCTTAACCTCAACGGCAGTCTGAACTAACCTTACACCATGAAATCATAACACAAATACACATATATATAAACACTGGAGGATTATATTTGTGTTTTTGTCTTTTGATGATACTTGCAGGCTATTTTTTTTTTTTTACTATTTTTTTTTTAATTTCAAAATTACAGTATGTTATATTATTATATCCATAGTAACAGCAGAAAACATTTACATACAAAAGAAGCATAACGAAAACATAAACAAAGAGCTGTGACAAACATAAAAGGACAACAGAAATGAAACAAAACCAACATATAATAAAAAACACAATAAAATTAATAAATAGATAATAAGAGACCACGCAAGAGTATGACAATAATTTCACTTAAAAACTTTAAAGATATTGCATACATTCATTGTTTTCATTGCTTTTTTGTTATGTGAGGAAGAAATTGTTGACAGATATAATTCCATTTCTTTCATAAATACAAAGAAATTAGTCTTTTTTTTTGGTAAATTTACACTTGTGAATGTGGAACTTCGCGAGAATTCAAATTAAATTAATAATAAAAAATGCTTTACTGTCTTTGTCAGTGTAATCATAGCAACCAACTATAATATTTCTATAGCACCGTGCAAAATCTGAGAAAATGTTAACAAGTATAAAAGTATTGACATCTTTCCACACTTCACATGTATATTTACAGGACCAGAATAAATGAGAGCAAGTTTCAGGATGTGATTCGCAGAAGGAACAATTTACATTTATATGTCACTCTTTAACTTTTGTAAGAAATGTTTCCCTGGATAGAATCAGTGGATCATTTGCAGGCTAATTTTAGTGTGTTGTTAACATGTTAATGACTGGTTTTGGCAGGTAATGATTAAGTTACAGGTAACCAGCGTTGGCAAGGCAGCCAGGAGGAGTAATAATAAATGTTGATGTTATGCAACTGAAGGTTCATTGGCCAGATGGCCCCTCACAGGCAGATAGAAACCTTTGGATAGAGATGTACAATGTCCCAATACGAGCTCCTATTCCAGGGCCTCTGATAGATCACTATCTAAGCCTGAAGGATAAAGCAACCATCTGCCATGCAAGACACTAAAAACCTGAAGACACTCAACTATGGCACATGGTTTCTTATCTGCAGTATGTTCCAACTAAACAGTGCTGATGGTCACAGACACAGAGGCCAAGACTTGATCCGGGTTGGCCCACTGTTTAAATTAATCACCACAGTATTTTTTTGTGTGACAAATGGACTAACCTTTAATAAACATGAATTAGTAATGTGGCTGTAATGGCTAAACAGGTAAAGGAATTGCTCATTTAATTTATATTTCTGTATGACACAGATTAAAGGTCATAATTATAGTTAGAATAATTATAAATAATAATTATAGTTGGACAAATTTAGGAAAATGTACTTAGAGTATAGTTGTTGCTCAATAAGGAAGCTGGTTAATAAATGACTTATGGAGAAGGGGTGGGATTAAATAAGTTTATACTTCTTCTCACTCCTTTTCAAATATGTAAATCAAGGCATCAAGTGTTGACAATTTCTTTTTCTTACTCTTTTAATTGTATGTCAATACTACTTGTTTCTGACTGTCCACTTGTTGGTAGGATCATTCTTTTTCTTTATTTTATATATATATTTTTGTATTCTACATGTTATCAAATACATTTTGAAATGAGAAAATACAAATTTTCACTCAGGTAGGACACTGCACTGCATACAACTTTATTCTTTCTAATTTACAATACTACCACAGTGTGATTTATATCAGTATATTAGCAAAAACAAACACTCCAGATAAATAAGTAGCATTATAATAATGTTTTTTTTTGTGTTGGTATACCACCCAGCTGTAAATCCTGGTGCCGTGTTTGCCATTGGGAAATCTGCAAACTCTCTGACCTCTTTCAGCATACAATTTAGAGATACAACTTAGGGCTCCTGTTTTCCTGTTCAACAGAGCCTTGATTTGCACATAACAGTATTATTAACCAAACCTGTGATCACTGATTACTGATTGGGAACATACAATGTAAACTGATTGTAATGTACGATGTTGTATTATGTGATTTTAAGTATAACCAGGGACAAGGTCTGCAAATTAGCAATGGCTGGAAGTCCTATATACATTGCACCAGTTGCACTTTAATGAAGTGTAACAATGCCTACATGTATTGTCCATGTCAAATAAATAAATATGACCTGTCCCGTTGACCACCATCGGGTGCATAATACTGTATGTCTAGTAGTAATGACTTTGTCTAATATCGCCTTTGTTTTGTGACACCACTGTGCTTTTACTGTATTTGTTAGCTTGCAAGAGGATCCTCCAGCTGGAGTTAGTGGGGCCCCATCAGAAAACAATATCATGGTATGGAACGCTGTCATTTTTGGGTAAGTTGATCTGTTAAAAAATGATGACAGACATTTTAGTAATCAATTGTTTTTCCAGAAATAGTCACAGCGTGTTTTTGGACATAAAATGTGTGATAAAGCTGTAGTTTAAGTCAGCACGTTTTGTGAGTAATTTAAGTCATTTGTAAGTGATTATCTACAACCTGTTTTGTCTCCTCTCTTCTAGACCGGAGGGAACACCTTTTGAAGATGGTAAGTCCTCTTTAAAGCTCTTTACATTCAAATAATTTCTTTCCAAGCCTGAGCTTTGTATATTGGAAGTTAGATGATGTCAATTGGTATGGTTAGGAGTAGATTATGAATGGTGCCTTGGAAGTCTATCAGGTGAGAGTCTGTTTTTAGGGCTGCAACTAACGATTATTTTCACTGTTAATTAATGTGTAGATTATTTTTTTCCATTCACCGTTTAGTTGTTTGTACTATAAAATTAGAGAAAATGGTGAAAAATGTTGATCATTGTTTCCCAAAGCCCAAGATGATGTCCTCAAATGTCTTGTTTTGTCCACAACTCAAAGATATTCAGTTTACTGTCACAGAGGAGTAAAGAAACCAGAAAATATTCACATTTGAGAAGCTGGAATTAAGCGATTAATTTAATATTTGACATCTAATTGCCTAAATTTCCTTCGGGATCAATAAAGTATCTATCTAATTGATTAATCTCTGCAGCTCTATTTGTTTTGCAAGTAAATTACAAACTACTAATCAGGTCTCTTAGATGAATCAGATGGAGCGTTTTTGAAGAAGTTTTGATGCTTTAACCTTATTGCACTGGATTTTGTCAAATTGTCCTACAAAACCAACACTAGCTGTCCAGGAAGGCTAACCTTTGACCTGGAGTTAATTCCTTACAGTTCTTTGGAGCTTTTGTTGATCTTTTATTTTACAAAAATAAACAGTTTCTGATCACTTACGTGGCAGCTGAGTTACAAAAATGATTTAGTTTTGCTTTTGTGTGTCATATCCAACATCACCAATACAACCAGTCAGACTCTGAGAAATGATACATGCATTTTGTAGTTTACTATATTACTGCACTGTTTTTAGTTTATGTATCTAAATCCATATTATGCCATTACTTCTTCCTTCCAGGAACCTTCAAACTTACCATTGAATTCACAGAGGAATATCCAAATAAACCTCCAACAGTGCGATTTGTCTCCAAAATGTTTCATCCAAATGGTATGTACTTAATATATTGCACTAACAATTTAAATTGCTGCAATTCAAAGTTGTAACATTAATCCTTTAATCCATTAATCTGTATGCTCTTCTGCAGTGTATGCAGACGGCAGCATATGCTTAGATATACTTCAGAATCGTTGGAGTCCAACATATGATGTCTCTTCAATCTTAACTTCAATACAGGTAATCTAACATTCTTTTATGCAGATAAACTAGGGCTGTCAAAGTTAATGTCATAATAACGCATTAGTTGCCATGTCATACTAGCTTATCGCAAAAGCCCACGAGTCACAGACATGCCCACTCTATGATTATCACATGCAGTTTGGGGCAAGTCATAGTCAAGTTAGCACACTGACAGCTGTTGTTGCCTGTTGGGCTGCAGTTTGCCATGTTATGATTTGAGCATATTTTTATGCTAAATGCAGTACCTGTGAGGGTTTCTGGACAATATTTGTCATTGTTTTGTGTTGTTAATTTCTCCAATAATAAATATATACATATATTTGAAAAGCAAGCATATTTGTCAACTCCCATGTTGATAATATTAATTACTTGACAAATCTCCTTTTAAGGTACATTTTGAACCAATAAAAATGTGAGATTGATCACAATTAATCACAGACAATCCTGCGATTAATCGCAATTAAATATTTTAATCGATTGACAGCCCTAGTTTATACATGTGATGACTGTCTGTTATGTCATAAAGCTTTATTTAAAAGTTAACCCACTGACATTCTCTCGTATATTTATAGTCTTTACTGGATGAGCCAAACCCAAACAGTCCAGCCAACAGCCAAGCAGCCCAGCTGTACCAGGAAAACAAGCGGGAGTACGAGAAGAGGGTTTCTGCTATTGTTGAACAGAGTTGGCGTGACTGTTGACGCCTGTTATCGTTCATGTATGAACAGTGTCCGGCCCAGAATCAAGAAAACACCGATCAAGAAAAACAACCGATCTCACAGAATTAAAACACACCTTAAAAAAAAAAATCCTTCTCAGTATATTTGTCCCATCACTGTTGCTAAGTTTGTATGCTGTTGTGTTGTGGCATTCACTCCTGCCGAATGCTATTGTTGGGCAATAGCGTATGTTTGTTAAAAGTTAATGTACCTTGTTATATCTGGGTTACTTGCTACATGCCCCAACTCTTTTCTTTTAAAAAAAAAAAAAAAAAGGCAATAGCCAGTCTCTGTTGTCACTTTTCTACCTGTTTATTTATACATGAAGTAAACTGGTTGGATAACATAGTGACAGTTAATTAGATGTGCTTGCTGTGTGGTTTGCTGTGTAGATACCGACCGGTAATATTTACAAGAAAACAAAGCCGCTCGTGGGTGTTATTTCTTCTGTTTCAGTGGCCTCGCTCCTTTTTGTTTCTTTCTGTCTTTTGAAAGCCTTTCAGAGGGATTGAACATTAACCTGGCGTGGCCATCCATCCCTCTAACAAGTTGTCAACTCAACAGATGCCTTTGGGGGTAATTTTTCTCTCAACTGTTGTTGTAAAGCCATGCCTTTGATTTTAAAAACGTTCTAGATATTGGTGAATATATATATATACAAATATATGTCCCTCTCCGACACAGAAACAAGACATTTGAACTTCGAGTTTCATAATGCTGACATTTCAAGTCTGTGTGAGAACATTTCTATGCTATTTTACAATCTTACATATCAGACGACATAATAGGCTGATAAAACTGTTTAAAACAGGATGGTGTCTGTTTTCAGATTGTAAAACTTTGCACTGGTAACCCATGTAACAAACTGTACATTTTCTTGTAAATAAAATAAATATACATCAGTTGTCTTTGTCGCATTTTTAACTCACTCAGGTACGAAAATATCCATCTGATGGTTATCAGTTTTAATTTATTCAGTCGTTACAGCTGTGAAAACAAGCAGACAAGTTAACTGCACTCACAACACATCTGACATTTAACAAAGATCACAGCGTACAGTTTCCATGTGGAGATTTTTCTGATTATGGATGCGGCTTGTATTTGTAGACCTCCAGGTGTTAAAAGAGCAGACGACATTGCTGGTAGAGAGATGGAGATGTGTCACTACAGTGAGACTGATATGAGCACCTAGCTACAGTAAGATGTTGATGCCTCTCTAGGGATGCACCGATACCGGATCGGATACCGGGCTGATGCAGACTCAAATAGCTGGATCAGATATCGGTGACAATCTTGTTTAAGTTTTAAACAATTTGTTGCTGCATTAAAAAGGTTTACACCTGAATTGTAATTCCTGTTCATTTTGAAGATTTTTTACCAAGTTGTTGTACGATTTATTATTTTA
The DNA here is from genome assembly GCA_916700815.1 of Helicolenus hilgendorfi. Lineage (NCBI taxonomy): Eukaryota > Metazoa > Chordata > Actinopteri > Perciformes > Sebastidae > Helicolenus > Helicolenus hilgendorfi. The sequence goes on along the minus strand of CAKALG010028107.1, from coordinate 1,038 downwards.
ATATTAAATAATTCAGTAATCATCTATGTATTTATCTGTCACAGTTTGTTTTACAAAGTTAGGAAAGCAATGTTTAAGTCAAGCCTGATCTTGACTTAAACATAAAATAATGATCCCAGTCACTTCCACTCAGCGAGGCATACAGCTTATTAATTAAACACTGGTATCGGATCGGTACTGAAAAAGTTGGATCGGTGCATCCCTATGCCGCTCATGAGTCCACAGTGTTCACAAACAAGCAGTGAAAAGCTGCATATTCTGCCAGGTTCCTCATTAAAACCCACGAAACAAAAAGTGGATTTTTATGACAAAAACCTCAAAGTCATTTTCATTTAAATCATAAAATAACCGTAACATCATCAGGACATGATAGCACAAAGTACCGAACACAAGCTTTTTGTGCAAAAGTGAAACAAATATGAGACGTGGAATGGCAGGAGACCAAATAAAAAGACACTTATTCTAAAGCTCCTGCTAAAGCTAAAGTACGTCATGGCAAAGGAATGCAGAAACCACAGGTGATCCCTGAAGGATTATCTTTTATTAATGTGTGTAAGTTTGTCACATACAAGTATAAACAGTAGTTACACTTGAATGTGATTTGTACCGAAGTCCAAGCGGATGTCCGATGATTTTTTTAAAATTTTGCTCTGCATGCAAATCAGTGAGTGGCCTGAGGTTTCACCAGCTCGTATCGTCCCACCTGTCCCTCCTGTAGAAGCTGACCAATGAGCTGATCTTTGTGTACTTTGCGACTGACAACGAGGAACCGTTGCCGCCCCTGTCCGTACGACTTGCTTCGTAGGCCGTATTTCTGAGATATCTGGTGGATCTGCTTGCGTTCATCGTTGGTGAGGTCCGTGGAGAAGCGGAGGTCATCCTGACGGTCTGAACCGGCATAGTTACGAATGATATCCTCAATGTCACGCTTGCTGAGCTGGTTTCCAGTTTTGTCCGTGTCCATACCAAACCCTTCCCTGGAGAACTGCTCCTTCACTCTGATTGGTTCTGCGATGCCTTCCCCATCTCGACCCAGAC
>CAKALG010028106.1:0-13730 GCA_916700815.1 Helicolenus hilgendorfi | reverse complement strand
AGCTCCTGTGAGATTTTTATAGCACGCTAACGGCTGTTAGCCCCATTGGTAACTTCAGCACCGTCTGTACGTTAACTCATCAGACTTTACAGGGAAAATCTGTTTTAATCTGTTATCCAGATTAAATCTGTAAAATTTCATCTTAAAATGTATTTTTGTGATCTCGTACATGTTCATGGTTTCTCTTTTAAGTAATTACATGTTTGCCGGGGACCAAATCAAAGTTTAAATCCAACATTTCCACTAGCTATGGGAGTGTGGTGCAGGGCAGTGGAAATATTTGGATTTAAAGATTGGTGTCTCCTCGATGGGGAAGTATTGCATAATTTCGGGCAGACTGTCTGTGAGCTCATGAAAACACCTTTGAAGATACAACCTGCTGGAAAAGTTTTCCTCTGGGACTCAACTATTGAGGAATGAATGCCGTGCTGAGGTCACATTGGGGCTAACACTGGATAACAATAAGGTTCAAATCATGTTCAATAGTAGACACACATTTATCCTAGAAAACACCAGCAACATTAATCTTTGTCGAAAGAGAAACCTATTTGAGGAAAACCCAGTGAGTAAAAAGCTGGTGATTTTATTTTGAAAGGCCCTGATGTTGAACTCAACCAGTGGTGTTACTGTGGTGTTACAGCAGCTCTGCTTCTGCGAAACTGTTTCTGTCTTTTAAACAAGAACTTCACATTGATTGTTGGAAGTGGAAACAGCCCGGACTCTTCTGTGATTTAAAAATAAAAGCACTTTAGCGAGGAAAACAGTATTTTTCCCAAAAAGCCACAAATTTGCCAAAGTTGCCGGCTCAGTAGCTTCTGTCGCAATACTGTTACTGACCAGGATTTCGTAATCATCATCGTCGCTGACTCCTTAACATGACACTGCTCTTTTGTGTATTTTTTTTGATTTCGCTGTGATTGTCTGCACAGAATGAAAAGCTTAACACTGACTCACCGTTCTGTTGCCTTTACTCTATTTTAATGACTGTACTGGATTTTTATGTTCATTCCTCAGTTATTTTTTTAAATCACACACACTCACTCCCATTTCACAGGACTGTTTTTGTTAATTTTGTTGATTTTTATGGCTGAGATTGTTGAAAAAATGTTTTGTTTTTGTATACGTGCGCCCCTCCCCTCACCTGTTTTAAATTGTACTAGCTTTGGGTTCATTATGTGTGAATGCCTGTGAATCTTTTTTTTTTTTTTTTTTACCTCAGAACACTGTCAGTAATTGTGGTAAACAATAATCTTTTTTTTTTTTATTTGTCATGAATTTAATTTGGGATCAGAGCGAATGGAGCGACAGGCGTTTGGGGGGAAAAATAAACTGATTGTCCTTCATTCTCTCTGGCATGCTGTAACTTAAAAACAAACAGAGAAGCAAGGTGTAAATACTGTTTTATAATTTCTGTCTTAATGAGTTTTGAAGATGAAGAAAGTTATTAATAAACCTGAGATATATTTCTCTATGTACCTATTGTGGTTGATTGAGCACTTTTACAAGACTTTTCTTTATTCCAAGGTTATTGTTGTCACTGTCCAACTGATTTGAGGTTGAAAGGAAAGTATAAATCTTTATACATTTTAAATCGATTTTAATTTAACTTAAAGGGACAGTTTGGGTGTTTTGAAGTGGGGTTGTATGAGGTACTTATCCATAGTCAGTGTATTACCTACAGTAGATGACGGTCGGCACGCAATCAGTTTGGATAAAGAGACAGGAGTTATAATAGGAGTAATGTAATGCTGTGGACGGGGGTAACAGCAAAACGTATTTTAGAGACCTTAAAGAAAGGCTTACCTAAATAAAATTAATATCAGTATAAGTGTAAGCTATATTTAGAATATTTTCGCCGCTTTACTTTGCCGTCAGACAGCCCTTTACGATGGGGAACTGAATCCGTGATCTAGGAATTCACCCCAACAACCCGACACCATTGGAATCAGTTCCTAGATCACGGATTCAGTTCCCCATCGGAAACATAGATTGTATAGCTTTCTCGCGGCAAGGTAAACCAGCGGAAATACTCTAAATATAGCGTATACTTAAACTGATATTGATTTTTTTAGGTGAATCTTTCTTTTAGGTGGCTAAAATATGTTTTGCTGCCGTCCCCGTCCACAGCAGTACATTGCTTTGCTTCCGTGCAGTAACTCCTGTCTGTTTCTCCAAACTGGGGGTGTGATCCTCATCTACTGTAGGTAATACACTGACTATGGATAAGTACCTCCACTTCAAAACACCCAAACTATCCCTTTAATGTATATGTTTGACTCATCTTACTGCCTTTTTTCGTAATGTAATATTTAAACACTTTATTTTGATATATATATATATATATATAAACGTTTTTAAAAGTTTTTCCTGCTAAATATGAGAAGGAATTCACCAGTATTTTTCCTTCCAAGCAGTATTTACTCATCCGAGAGCAAGAAAAACCAGATAACATTAATTGCTTTTACTGTATATACTGTAGTCTACAGTAAGGTTAATGACACATGGTGATAAAACGTCCGCTCATTGTTCATTGCTGCCAGCGCGGCAAGTTGTTGGATACATATGCGGGCCGGGTGTGGACGAGGAAGTGAGATTTCACTCTTTCGAGAAGTGCGTTGCATTTTCCCTATTGAGCAATCCCAAGGCTGCTGCTCCCGTCCTCTTACATCACTGGGAATTTTGTTTGTCTATCTGGTTCTGCAAGATGTTACCGAGTGATACACCACAGGAAGATAAAAGATGGATAAAACAATGCAGTATTTAATTACACCGGATCTGATGAAACTTCCTTTGGTTTATGAAACCAGGGTGAGTAGAATGTAAGAAAACAGGTTTTATCACAAGGTTCATTAATTGGACATCTCTCGTCATCACATTGTATTAAATGACATCCACCTCAACTCCCCCAGACGGTTCAGTGGAGGATTTAGGGCGTCATGAAACCACCAGGCCCTCCAAACCACACTGATGTTTTATCCCAAAAGTTTTACTGTTATGTTACCTCCAAATCAAACATTCATATAGTCACAGATGATGGAAGAGATAAAGAGATATTTTACTCAAGTAAAAGTGGCAATAATACTCCTGCATTCATAATTTTACTTCAGTTTTACCAGGAAAATGCACATAAAGTAGCAAATAAGTATATCATCAGACATTAGAATGGCCTCTGTGAAAGTGTTATAAGATATGATGCGATATGATACGATACGATACGATACGATACGATACGATACGATACGATAATACGAAAATACGATACGATACGATAATACGATACGATACGATAATACGATACGATACGATAATACGATAATACGATACGATAATACGATACGATACGATAATACGATACGATACGATAATACGATGCGATGCGATGGGATGCGATAAGATGCGATAAGATGCGATAAGATGCGATAAGATGCGATAAGATAAGATAAGATAAGTTAAGATAAGATAAGATAAGATAAGATAAGGTAAGATAAGATAAGATAAGATAAGATAAGATAAGATAAGATAAGATAAGATACGATAAGATACGATACGATGATGCGATGCAATGCAATGTGATACGATACGATACGATAAGATAAGATAAGATAAGATATAATAAGCCTGGAACGATCACCAGAAGGGACTCGGTTGTTGCAGGCACACAAGGACACAAGGACAGAAAGACAGAAATAAAGATGAATAGAGAAAGATAAATAACATGAGAAAAGTGCAAGATGATATTAAATACAAGTAAAGTGATCACTTTTAACTATGTCCAATGGATTCTGACTTTTTCCACAGCAGTAAAAGTACAAAATTGTGAGCCACTTTCTAGTTTACCATTTCAGCAAATATAATAAATTTTAAAATTTCAGTAACTCCATTGTGTCATTTCTACTTTTGCCCACTTCCTCCAGTTTAAAAAAGATATGAACTGTTGGGATGGGATGTGAAAGTGCTGCCCCAACACTGAAAGAAACTCAATTTCCTTATGCCAAAATATTAGTCAGCGGCAATTAAAGGAGAGTGAATCACAGAGGAAGAGAAACAGCACTTACAACACACCCTACCTATTACACACACACACTCTTAATCTCCAGACAAATAAAATCTTTCCACTACTTCTCTCAGACTGGATGATCGGATGTCAAAAAAACAAGACTAGTCGACGGCTAGTGCCAATTGCTTGGCCTCCGGTATTGATGCTTGCAGCCGAGCTGTACCCAGCATGCCGTTCAACGGTGTAACAGTTAATAGGGATCCCCTCGCAATACACCTCACGTGTGTGCACATAACACACTACAAATATGTCCCGTACATCTCAAGAGCTCGCACTCGACACTGCGCTTCCTTGGGACATTTTAAAAAATAAATAAAGACTTGAAAATAGTCCTGGCAATCGCTTAAAATATTCAATCGTGTTTAATCGCATGATTGCACATAGTTAATTGAGATTAATTGCAAATTAATTGCACATTTTGTATCTGTTCAAAATGTACCTTAAAGGAAGTTTTGTCATGTATTTAATACTCTTATCAACATGGGAGTGGGCTGCTTTATGCAAATGTATAAATATATGTATTATTGGAAATCAATTAACAACACAAAACAACGACAAATATTGTTCATAAACCCTCACAGGTACTGCATTTAGCATAACAAATATGCTCAAATCATAACATGGCAAACTGAAGACCAACAGGCAACAACAGCTGTCAGTGTGTCAGTGTGCTGATTTGACTATGACTTGCCCCAAACTGCATGTGTTTATCATAAAGTGGGCATGTCTGTAAAGGGGAGACTCGTGGGTACCCATAGAACCCATTTTCATTCACATATCTTGAGGTCAGAGGTCAAGGGACCCCTTTGAAAATGGCCATGCCAGTTTTTCCTCACCAAAATTTAGTATAACTTTTAAGGGTAATTTAGCGACAAGCTAGTATGACATGGTTGGTACCAATGGATTCCTTAGGTTTTCTAGTTTCATATGATGCCAGTATCTTTACTTGTGTTACTGAAACGTTAACTTTGACAGACCTACTTGAAAGACTGTTTTTGGCAGTTCAATGTTTTAAACATAAAAGAAAGATATTTTGCAAATATGTACTTAGTTGTTTGTTTAGTAATTGTATGTTTTTATATAAAGTAAACTGTATAATATAGCTAAATATCATATTAAGGCTTCCCTTCCACCTCCAGACAGCTGGGAGCTGTGGATGACGTACAGTAGCCTCCTCCTGCATCACAGCCCAGCACGGAAGTGAAGAAATTTCAGATTCAGCCGCTGTGATGCAACTCTAAACAATGAGCGAGTTTACTACGGCTGGTGGAATTTTCTTTTACATCAAAAGAACCGCAAAACCCCAAAGTCTGCTCAAAGGCATGAGAAGATTAGATCATGGTGAGAAAATGTAGCATTTCATATGATGAAATGTTACACAGGGATATGTGTATTTTTTGGTATTTCTCAGGGATCAAACAACTTTTACCCAGTTGTGACTGATCAAAATGTATCATCAATCATTTTTCAAGATATTAGTAATATTAGGGCTGAACGATGGTGCATTGGTTAGCACTGTTGCCTCTCAGCAAGAGGTTCACAGGTTCAAATCCGGCCCTTCTGTGTTGAGTTTGCATGTTCTCCCCGTGTTAGCGTTGGTTTCCTCCGGGTTCTCCGGTTTCCTCCCACAGTCCAAAGACATGCAGGTTAATTGTTGACTCTAAATTGCCTTTAGGTGTGAATGTGAGCGTGAAAGGTTGTCTGTCTCTATGTGTCTTTCCTATGGCGACCTGTCTAGGGTGTACCCCGCCTTCGCCCAATGTCAGCTGGGATCGGTTCCAGTCCTCCCGCGACCCTGAACAGGATAAACGGTTACAGATAATGGATTATTGTTAATAGACCCTTTACAGTTTGAATACAGGGTCAGTAGACTGGTGGAGGATGCTTCCCTTATAGTGTTCAAATATTTGGTCACCGCCGAATTCACACCAGGGAGTGGCGAAGTGCGGCTCGCTGCAATAAATACATTTCTCTGAGGACAGGAGCCGTGTTCATGTGTTTAAGGCGGGAAGAATTACTTTGTAACACAGGTCAACACGTCACAGGAGTCACAGGATGTGTTTACTGATTGGTTGCGGGTCCTCTCTGGCTGCACTTCGGCACTAAAAGTTAAACTTTTCCCAACTTTTGTTTGGCCGCAGAATCAAACGGCCATGCAATCTTGCATTTGTCTGTTAAATATGAGGCTGCAGCTGGCAGTTAGCTTAGCTTAGCACAAACACTGACAGCAGAAATCCACCTTCACTTCTAGAGCTCATTAATTAACACATTATGTCTCCTTTATTTTATACTGTATGTACAATACTAAAGGGTAAAAACGCCAATTTGCCGTCTTACGGGTGAGGTTAGAACGAAGAAGTAGTCCACCAGCACAAAAGTACGCCTAATTCACAAGCTTTTTTTTTTGGTGTCACTTACGTTTTGAGGGAAACATATTTTCCCCTGGATTACATATTTTTTGACGTATCACAAATATGTTGTAATCAAAGTCACGTAAGTCCATGTAGGGAGGGGGTCAGAGTGGATGGATTGGGCAATCTATCTATCACTGATGATTAGGGCTGTCAAAGTGATAATAACGCGTTAACACAAATTTGGTTTACGCCACTAATTTCTTTAATGCATTAACACAATCGATCTTGTCGCAAAGGAGGCTAAATAACACTCCAAACTTTAAATTTTGTCGAGGAAAAACGGTCATGGCCATTTTCAAAGGGGTCCCTTGACCTCTGAAGATATGTGAATGAAAATGGGTTCTATGGGTACCCACGAGTCTCCCCTTTACAGACATGCCCAATTCATGATAATCACATGCAGTTTGGGGCAGGTCATAGTCAAGTCAGCACACTGACACACTGACAGCTGTTGTTGCCTGTTAGGCTTGAGTTTGCCATGTTATGATTTGAGCATATTTTTATGCTAAATGCAGTACCTGTGAGGGTTTCTGGACAATATCTGTCATTGTTTTGTGTTGTTAATTGATTCCCAATAATAAAAATATACATATATTTTCATAAAGCAGCATATTTGCTCACTGCCTTGTTGATAAGAGTATTAAATACTTGACAATTCCCCCTTTAAGGTAAATTTTGAACAGATTAAAAAATGTGTGATTCATTTGTGATTAATCGCGATTAACTATGGACAATCATGCCATTAATTGCGATTAAATATTTTAATTGATTGACAACCCTAATAATGTTCATATTGTCTTTTATGAAGAACATCTCACATGTAATCTTTTGTGTTTTTCAGGATTCCAACATAAAAATATTCTTAAAATGTATAATCACTGCATAAAATGCAGTACATGCCAAATCTGATCTCTCATTCCTAAACACGCGTGTGCAACACTGTTATCAACTTACATCTCAATGTGTGTGTCGTAATTACATAGTTCACCGAATGTGTGTACGGCAGCAGTGTGTAAGTACAGTATTTCATCACAGCGCATCACAGTGAGCGCAGCAGACCATCCCACTTCCTGTCTGCGAGGGAAAATCCCTCTGCGACTGTGGTGTATAAAAACCCTGCAGGTCGACACTAGCAGGCAGAACAACAACAGGACAACTAAATACAACATCTAATCTACTGACCTTAACAGGTAAATTGACTCTTCTTGTCATTGTATTTTTAGTCTTAATCTGGAGCAGATTTTAAACAGAGTCTTTGCTTTGTCTACTTTGATAAGACTCAGTGTGGTTTCTTTGACACACTCTGCCTCCTCTCAGATGAAAATCTGTGTACTGCATCTACAAGACTTAATCTTTTCTAAATAATTGTGTTTTTTAATCTCCATCTCTGTCAATATGACGGCCTTAGTCAGGTGTTGATAGAGTAATGAGTCAGATGGTAAATAATTATATTAAAGGGTATAGAATAAAACAATAAATGGAACATTTATTTCTATCTTCCTGCAGATTTTTCTTCATTCAGAAAAAAATGGAATCCGAGATGACATGCAACGTGAGCGAGATGTGGAGCCCCAAGATGCCCGAGGGACTGGACTTTGAGATTTCCCATCATCCACTGACAATGAAGCGCGTGGTCAACCTCATCTTCGCCATGGAGAGGTTTAAGGACGGCCGCTCAGAACCCATGAAGGGCACTGAATTCAGCGATGAAGACCTGCTCAACATCATGCTGGAGAACCTGGTGGAAGGTAAGCACACAGACGAGACTTTACTTCACTATCTTGTTGGCCTTCAGATACAATGTTTAGCATTTTCTGTAACTGTAAACCAATCCAACAGATCTACCACACTATTTTCACTTATTTGCTTGTTTGACTGACATCTCTCACACTTTCCTGTTACTTTTGTTGCACCTATTAAAGAGGGACATCATACGCTGAGTTTATTTAATGTAACTGTATTTACAGCTGGTTTAAAGGCCGTTTGCCCTTCACTGCTTCATAAACTAAAATCAACATAATATATCTGCAATGGGGAGATGAAGTTATTGATAAACAGTAGTAAATTACTCAGGAAGTTGCTCAAATGTCTGGCTTTCAACACACTTCTTGTGCAAGAAGAGACAAAGTCTGCTACTTCCTATAATGAAAGAAGATAAAAAATCACAACATATCTAATCAGATGTGCCTTTTTTTCCCTCAGAGGAAATTGTGTTCGGGTGTGAATCAGCTCCACCAGCTCAGATCACCTGGACGGGCGAGGAACAGTGCACCATCACCGATGGCGAGAAGAGGAGCTTAGTTCAGGTCCAAAACAGCATGGAGCTCCACGCAGTGATGCTGCAGGGAGGCAGCGACACCACAAAAGGTAATTGCATGTGACAGATTGGATAGTTAGAAAATCATTCTCTGGGTCATGGTAGATATTAAATTAAATTTAGGGATGACAGGCTTGTTTTTGGTTCAAATGTTGGCTTGATATTTGAACTGAGGCTGTTTAAAGGTGATATTTTATAGTGTTCCCTCCAGTGCTGCATTCTTTGCAGGGTGCAAAATACCCAGTGGCATCAAGGCATTAATATCTCAATTTACTGTAAGCCTTGAGGTGTAAAGGCGGATAAACACTGGTTTCATTTTTAACAAAGTGCTATATTTTATGAACTTATTAATATGTTTTTTAATGTAAAATCAGAAATATAAAGTAGCAGCATCATTCCCCTGGTGTAACAGATGATATTTGATAACTCATTTTAACCACTAGTTTTGCCTTATTCCTGTTGTACAAATTCAGATGTGCCTTCAGCAGAATGCACTTAAAGTAGCACCATGACAGAGGGTGACAAAGTCTTTCGTAGTTCTTTCATTGAACTCAACCTGTATCCTCTGTTCTCTCCTCAGTTCACCTGAACATGTCGACCTACTTGCACCCTGCACCCAGAGTTTTGGGCAGAACTGTGGCTCTGGGCATCCGGGGCACAAATCCAAATCTCTACCTGTGTTGCCGCAAGAATGGTGACAATCCAACCTTGCATCTGGAGGTAAACTCATGACTCATTACATGAATCTCACATAAAGATTACACACTTTGCAGTACTATTAAAGGGTAACAGTGACCAAGGGAAACTTATTAGATCTGCCTGGTCATTTCAATTGTCATCATATGAAAGAGACGCTGCACATTTATAGATGGATTTACTTTTGATATGAGCTAGTCATTTTGTGATAGTCTAACCTTCTGACCTTTATCTTTTCAGGCGGTGGAAAACAAAAGTCTGTTGAGTGGATTGGGTGCGAGCATCAGCCCGGACAGCGACATGGTGCGATTTCTCTTCTACAGACAGGACACCGGGGTGAACATCACCACCCTCATGTCTGTCGCCCACCCTGACTGGTTCATCTGCACAGCAGAGCAGGACAACAAGCCGTTGGAAATGTGCCAGGAGTCTGCCAACCTCTACCGGACCTTCAGAATCCGAGAGGAGGCTTAAGCCCTAACCTTTAAGAAGAAAATTTGATTAGTGAACACTGCACTACCACTGTCTGCTAAAAGCCTTCTGCAAGTATTGCAGAGTGTCTATTTACTGTATGTACCGAGTACAGAAAGTGAAATGCTTCGTGTATTGACATAAGTCAAACTTCACCAGAAGGTGGCACCATTGTGCTATCAGGTGAGCAACCTGTGTATTTATTGTGCTGAATGACATGACACACTGTTATTGCTTTTATCTATTCATTTATTTATCTATTTATGCACCATTTTAACATATGTATTTATTTTTAAATCTGCTTACTAATAATTATTTAAATCATGTGCAGTGAAATATTTAATAAAGCCTTGTGGAACGTATTTGGATTTGTGTTTTATATTTGTTCACTCAGGGTTTGGTGAATGATAAAGGACTTCATAATAGACATTAGCTGTAGCCCAGTTCTAAAGATAGTTTAGCAGATATTGAGCTATAGTACTCTCCTCCAACTACTATTTCCATAGCACACAGAAGATCACTAAAGGCAGCTTTGGTATTTGCCCAGAAACCAGTATTCCTTCGTATATGATCCTAACTGGCCTCATGCAGTTTCCTGCATTTCAGTGATAGTGTATTTAATTAAACACAACAATAGTTAGGAATGTGCAATATATTATGTATAGTATTGCAATGAATAAGTATATATACTATTAGTACAATTTTCATTTAATGCTACTTTATACTTCTACTCTACCACATTTCAGAGGGAAAGATTGTCCTTATGACTCCACTACATTCATTTGACAGCTGTACTTACTAGGCAGAATGAGATTTGACATACCACATTATATTTATATACAACAGTAGGCTATATAAAGTAATTACAATTAGCCATCTTTACCATGCAACATTAAACATATAATCCAATAATATAATATATATTAATCTGAAATTCATTCTGCATGACTTTTATTTTTGGTACTGTAGTGTATAATCAGCCTTTTTACTGTTATAGTATATATTTTATTTACCACTGTGTAGAAGGCAAGGGCCTCTGCAAAAACATGTGAGAACATGTTCTCTATGTCCTGTGTGAACTACAATGGACCTCTGTCTCTCCTGTTTTTTTATGTGTAGACACCTGCATGGGTCTCTGATGGTTCAAGGTTAAGATTTGAAAAAGGCCATGTCAAAAAGTGTATAAAAAAAGCTTATTGTGTCTTCATTTGCTTATTGAAAAAATATTACAGTACTTTAAATGTTTTTTCATGTCAATACTTTTGTACTTTTACTTAAGTAACAATTTGCAGGACTTTTACTTGAAACAGAGTATTGCAATGGACAGTCAGGACTAGTGATGTGTCGTCCGCGAACGATTTGGCTCTTTAAGCCGGCTCTTTTAAGTGAACGATAGGAGCCAGCTCCCGTCCAAAAGCGTTTTTTTTTTTTTTTTAATCAATTCAAGGCAGAATGATAGGACAATTTTCTCTGTGCCACGGGCACTCCATGCACTGACTGTGACTGAATGTTGTGTTAATGACGTCCGTGCGACCTATCAGGTGATGACAGCGAGGGTCATACAATCAAGCAGGGAGGGGTAGGGGGGCGCGGCGCGCTGACGGTCTACAGGTACAGAGCAGGAGGGAGAGGAAGAGAGAAAGAGAGTGAGAGGACTGTGGTGTGTGAATAGCAGACAAGATGAGTGACAGTCGGAAACGAAGCAGCATGTAAAGTTATGGTATTCTGGAAATTATAAGGTTTGGTATAATTAAATTGAATAATTTGGAGGGGGGGAGGGGGGAGGTGAGCGAACAAAGGAGAACGGTCTGCGCTTTTTTAATAGTTGTGTTTCACAGCTGCTATCCTGTACAATATTCAGTTTTAACAGTTTTCTTCATCTCCTTGTGTTTTTATATCTGGTGTATTTCTTTGTACTTTGCACTACTAACTTCTTTACTACCTTTTAACTAACTATCTATCTAATCAAAAAATTAAAAAGCGCTAAATTTGGCTGAATTATTAAGAGGCAGAAGTGGTAACAGCGAAGAGCCGTTTGGGAGCCGAATGAGCCGGCTCTTCTTTGTGAGCTGAGTCAAATGATCTGGCTCACTAAAAAGACCCGAAATTCCCATCAATACATGGATGTATTTTTGTTTATATTCTCTGCTCCAATCAACGCAGGAGTTTTGCGCATGCGTACGTTTTTGTTCCTCGTTCAAAATTTGAAATCGTCCAATCAGAGAAGAGGAGGCAATTTTAAAACCGGATACGCGAGCGAGTTCAGTTGTGGAGCTAACGTTAATTTAACGGCTAGTACACAAACACAACAACTAAAGACCTTTATTTTAATAACTAAACTGGTCAAGAGAAGAAACTGAAGTCCGGTAGATATGGAGGAAGAAGAGACCGTATCGATACTTTCCAGAAAAGGTTAGCGAGCTTGTTATATTACATGAAAAGCTAAATAAATGGGTTAAACGTGGGTTGGATAGCAGTTAGCAGAGGGCTACGTGTTAGCAACAGCGAGGAAACATTTTAATGTCGAGCTAAACAAACAAATAACACTGTGACACTGGTTTGGTAGCGTTATATGTGTGTCTAAAAGAAGCCGATTGTGTTTAACGTTAACATAAGTTAGAAGTAACGTTATAACGTTACATGTGTGACCAACAAGGATAAACAATGACATAAAGCTGCTATGTCCTTAGTCTTTTCATCCGTCTCATTAGAATCGGAATCAGAAATTCCGTCACTTTGTAAATAAGCACTAAAACAACAGTTATGAAACCAATTGAATATGTTCACTTGATGTTGCTACTGAATGTGAAATATATTTGACTGCAATATATCCTTGATGCAATTTACACCTCAAGTGCAACTACCTTTGTTTACATTTTATTTATTACATCTACCCTACCTATTTTACAAGTGCAAATACCTCTGTTTACATTACATCTATTTTTATATTTTATACATCTAGTGTAACACTTCTGTTTATATTTATTTATTACATCTACACCCTACCTATTTTACAAGTGCAATTACCTCTGTTTACAGTAAATCTATTTTTATATTTTATACCTTTAGTGTAACACTTCTGTTTATATTTATTTATTACATCAATTCAAATAGGTAACTTGCTAATTATCACGTAATTACCATGAAATGTATGGACCTGTAAAATGAAGTGTTACCAAATGTAGTCATGGCTTAAGGTTACATGATTTATTCCATAATTCTACGGTCTGGTACCACTGACTCAGTGTTTGTAATTTTAAAGCGTTCTACCTAGATTTCAGAAATGGCAGACAAAAAAAATGAGTAGCTGGTAGAAATGTTCAGTGACCTGCCACAGTGGCAGGTGAGGAAAAAGGTTAATTTCAGACCCTGCTTGTAGTAGTTGGGTGTTTTATATGTTGGATTGCATGAAGTGAGTGATTCATTATATGTTGGTAGAAAACATATAAACAACAAAACACACAAATCTATGCCTAAAATAAAAGGAACATTTAACATAATGGAGAAAAAAAAGTTTAGTAGGCTTCTCATACAAACAGCACTGGATGTTAGATTTAGTGGTTAGTTATCAGAGAATGTTAAATTAGCTGTATGCAACATGACTGCAGATAAGTTATTTTCTTATCATAGATTAATCTGCCCATTACTTTCTTCATTAATCGTTTGGCCTAAAAACTGTCAAACAGTGAATTTTTTTTCCAAAAGTCAGAGATATACAATAGTATTATTATTATTGTTGTTGTTATTATTATTATTATTATTATTATTATTATTA
>CAKALG010028091.1:0-17938 GCA_916700815.1 Helicolenus hilgendorfi | reverse complement strand
CAGACGCCCGCAGCTTAGAGAACATGGTGATGGCGTCCGGGAAGTTGGGCGGCGTGGCGGGAGTGTTTCTGGGAGTACACATCTGTGGGACAAACGCAAGAGGACGGAAGTTAACAGGAAGTCGTTTCTTCAATGTTCATAGAAAGGTGATAATGTAAACATCATTTATGTTTTAATTAGTGCTGTCAAAATTAAAAACGTGTTAAAGAAATTAGTGGCGTTAAAACTAATTTGCGTTAACGCATTAATGCAACTTGCGATTTTCAGGTTGTTTTAATATATTTGTAAGCTGTCAATCGATTGAAATATTTAATCGCAAGTAATCGCACATTTTTTATCTGTTCAAAATACACCTTAAAGGGAGAGTTGTCAAGTATTTAATACTCTTATCAACATGGGAGAGGGCCAACATGCTGCTTTATGCAAATGTACATATATTTTTTATTGAAAATCAATTAACAACACAAAACAATGATAAATATTGTCCAGAAACCCTCACAGGTACTACATTTAGTATAAAACATATGCTCAAATCATAACATGGCATACTGCAGCCCAACAGGCAACAACAGCTGTCAGTGTGTCAGTGTGCTGACTTGCCCCAAACTGCATGTGATTATCATAAAGTGGGCATGTCTGTAAAGGGGAGACTCGTTGGTACCCATAGAACCCATTTTCATCCACATATCTGGAGGTCAGAGGTCAAGGGACTCCTTTGAAAATGGCCATGACAGTTTTTCCTCGGCAAAATTTAGCACACGTTTGTAGCGTTATCTAGCCTCCTTCACGACAAGCTAGTATAACATGGTTGGTACCAATGTATTCCTTAGGTTTTCTAGGTTAATACGATGCCATTTGCGAATGCGAACTTGCATTAACACGTTATTATTGCGTCAACTTTGACAGCATCTAGGCTGATTACAGCTTTTGAAATATGTTTTTAACTGTAAAATCTCACTGTGGATGTGTGATCTATGTGCGACACGCTGCTAAATGCCAAACGTCGTCCGTGGGAACATTAATTAAGGTGTAATTTATACACACACACACAGATCAGATCATATAGCATCCAGAAATAGAGGAAGGGTCCTCTCAGCTGTGCAGCAGGAGGGAGGAGGAAATATTCAGAGCACACACACACACACACACACACACACACACACACACACACACGACACACAGACACACAGACACACACACACACACACACACAGACACAGACAGACACAGACAGACACACAGACACACAGACACACAGACAGACAGACAGACACACGTTACGATGTTTCTGACTAAAACAGCTATACTTCACCAAAACTATGCACAACTGTGTGAGACAGTTTTGCTGCTACAAGTGTAACAACTATTTCATGCTGCCAACACTAGAAGACACTTTCCTCTCCGCCATTACCCAAAGTGCAATTTATGTTTTTAGTGCAACTTCCTCTTCTCCTCACTTTAAGTTTGTAGCATTATTTAGCATTCTTCCTGACAAACTAGTATGACATGGTTGGTACCAATCGGTTCCTTAGGTTCTAATCTCATATGATACCAGTATCTTCACCATACCGTGAAAACTGGGCCCGCTACAACCTCTGAAAGACAGAATAGCGGCCGGGCCCGCCGGCGGGCCGTCAGAGTGTTAAGGGGTTTGAAACTGATGATATTCTTACACATTTTAGTCCATATTTTTACCAACAGAAGACTAAAACTCGTACTAATAATGAAGTCATGTGTGGAATATGATCAGCGTGTCTTATTAGGTTTAGTCAGCCAACCAATTCTTTCATCAATCAGACTGTATCATCTACGACCCCATCTGAGTCTGATGTTAAAATTAATAAACTCACATCCTGTCTGATATATTAACGCATCAATGTGTGACTCTTTGAGGATAAAAAAGTAAACAGAAACGTTCTTGCTCGGCTCCTCAGGGAGTGCCTGTGTTCAGGCTGCATCTCTACTCACACTGGTGACCTTTAACGTCATTACAGCCTGAACTCACAATGAGCTGCTCTGTTGCTCCATTTATGAAGGTGGTTACTGTTTGTTTTTTATATTTTATTCTTCGTATTATCTGTTATGTCTTCACATCTGTTTTATTTAGTTTTTTATTGTGAATCGATGTGTTTTTGATGTCATGAAATAAAGCAGCTTGACTCCATGGCTAAGACGATACACCTACCTCCTGATTCGATACTATCACGGTACTTGAGTGCCGATTCGATATGTATATATTTTCTTTTTAATTTATAAGGGACATTTAATGTTTTATACATCTAGTGAATATAATCCAATCAATCTTATTGTATTTTGTATATATATATATATTTCACTTTTATTAACACCTTATTTTGAAAACAGGATGTAGTCACACATGTATACTTCCTCTAACTTCGCCAAGTCCGTCGCTAGCTCTCCCGTCAGCTCCGTTCTCTTTTTACATCCATGGTCAGCTCCATCGGGGTCGTTTGACTGTATTTACCATAAATGTCAGTATGTGGGTGCTCTGCAGTTGTAGCGTCGGCCGATTTGACCACAAAGATGAGAGTGACGGCCGGCTTGACCACACGTTACCGCGATACGATAACGTTAGAGTTAGCATGCAGCTTTAGCCATGATGTCTAGCTCTGCTTTTCCTGCAATGTGTGAAACCCAAAGTGTTTCCATGCGTTATTGTATGTGTAGTGTTTACCACTTTGGATTTAATAAGTGAGGGTGCAGGTCGTATCCACGTGGACCCTCTGCTGGTTTCTGCTTTGTCGTTTCAGCTTGCTGCGGTTTGTTTTGGTTTGTCGGATACAGAACGGATATGACATTACTCAGACTACAACAATAAAAGGGGTAACTTCCTTCTACCTCCACATAGACGCAAATCAAACAAATATATCGATTCTGGCATTAAAAAAATCTATTTCAAAATCATAAAAAAAAAAAAACATCACGAGACATACTGTAGTTGAATCGATTTTTTCCCCACACCCCTTACTGATCTCATTGGCTCAGAGTCATCTTTATGAAACAGTTAATCACTAATAATAATAATAATAATAATAATTAGTCCTGTTTCTCTGTCTTTACAGCTGTACTTTTCTTCTGCATCCTAAAGAGTTCATCTTTCATTAAAGGCTCATTATTGCTGCAACACTGACTTCTTTCTCCTCCATGCTCGTGGCCCTCGGGGCATTGTGGAGCCATGTTGGGACAGCTTGAGTGTGGGAGGAGGAGGAGGAGGAGAAGGAGAAGGAATAGGAAGAGAAGGAATAGGAGGAGGTCTTGCAGCTGATGCTCCCCCTGAGTGTCCTCACTCTTCCTCTCACACATCATCTGCATCTGCAGCTGTATAGCCCTGCACTCGTCCACATACACCGGAGCCTCGGGCGAGATGATGTCACCGCACTGCACCCAAAATAATAACAAACCCGGCCGACGCCTTTCACACACACTTCCTCCTTCCTCACTCTTTCAAGCAACAACACGCTCCGCCCAGAGCAACCGACCGGCACGTACACCGACACGAGAGGAGGAGGAGGAGGAGGAGGAAGAAAACAGACTGAAAACAAAACAGGGCTGCAGATGTGGGCATGCTCTTCCTGCATGATCGGGACCAGACCAACCCAAGAGAGAAGACTCAGACATGCACACAGTTAAGAAACAGGGTTGCATAAGCAGCAGAGAGGACACGGTGACGCAAGTCTGCTCAGCCACACAGTCATTATTTCATTCATTCACACTACAGAGTTTTGTCCAGTGAATCTTCTTCAGTAATGTTACTGTTACACGGCTGCAGTTTAAGATTAAACAGCTAATATGGCTGCACACACCGTCCTAAATGAAGAGAGACCAGTTTCCTGTTGCAATGAAAATGTTCTTTATGTGATTGTTTTCAGGTCCAATATGGTGAGACTTGCTCTGTCTGAGACTTGCTCTGTCTGTTAAAGCCCGGCTGCAGGTCAGTGGGTTCATACATCTCACCGTCCAGAACGAGTGATTCAGCCTCCGTTTAGCCACACATGCCTTAATATTTTTTTATTTAGCGGAACTAAATGGACTTACCATCTGGTGGTGGTGACTTGGGATGTTGGCCTCCTGGAAGAAGGAGCTTAAGGCCGTCTGCAGAGGGACAGAGAGAGAGGAGATGAATTATTTAAATTAAAAACCAACAACATGTAGACGTATAGAAGTCAAACATTTGCCTTCTTCGCCCCTCCGACCACAGAGAGGAAGAACCGACCCATCCCCCCTCTTCACCATCAGCCCGCGGGTCAGTTAACACAACTGGTCACGTGACCTCAGGGTTAAAACTATTATCTCCACGCTGGGATCTGAAACAGGACAGGGTTTGTAGACCACAGAGAGCCTTTTTCAGATTAGCTACGAGCTAACTGACTGACACACAGTGTGAAGCTTAACAGGGAGACTGACGCGGAATCGAGGTGGGACTTCTTCTGAAGTTTCTGTCTGAAAACGTACAAACAAACACTCATTTTGTTATAATAATAAAACTGAAATAAATGTCTCTCTCAGGTCCAACAAAGCAGAGCTGAAACGATTAATCTAGGGATCCAACTAATGATTTATTTTCTATTAATCGATTGGTTCCCCAAGTTGACATATTCAAATAGTTGTTTCACCCGTCCAACTGTCCAAAGATATTTAGTTTAATATCATAGAAGACAGCAAATATTCACATTTGAGAAGCTGAAAAAATTAATGTTTGCCTAAATATGTACTTGAATGATACATTTAATACCCAATCACGAATTTCGGGCAGTATCAGGCGCGTTTTCCGATACTGGTATCGGGACAACTCTAGACATTTGAAGACGTCTCTTTGGACTCTGATGGAAGATGGACATTTTACACCAAATGATTGATCAGTTAACTGATGAAGTTTAAAATACTGATTAGTTGGAGCACTACAACAACAACCAGAGTCCTGCTGGAGGTGGAGAACAGAGACACTATAATTAAAATGTTAACAGCAGCTGTCATGGCCGCCACCCTGCACAAACAAGGAAATGAGTTGGCTTCTTGTATTGTTCCTCTTTGTTGTGAACAAGGCCAGCGTGAACAAACACACTTCATGACCTCGGAGAAACAGAAACAAGCCGCTGACGATTCCCCTGAATGTGATTCATGCAGTGGATGATGGGAAACACGGAGGGTGATGTAATCAAGGGGGTAGTTTACAATCTAGTTTAGAGGGTGATCTAAACTCAGATATGTTGAGTTATTTTTACTTTAAGAGTGCTGATAGATGCTCGTACTGGAGTTGAAGTAGCTGTTGTTAAAACGTTTTGTTAAACAAGCCTGTGAATGAAACGTGATGGTGACACATGAGAGGCTGCACCATGTTTCTATGAGACAGTGTGAGCTTGTTTTACTGCTCAGCGTAGCCTCCATTTCCCTTCACTGGAGGGAGGCCTCTTTCTTTCTCACCAACACTTCACCCCCCTCTCCCTCCCCCTTATACGGCGGTCTGGTTGTTTGACAACAGCAGCGGCGGTGCAGGAATGTCTGCCGTACAACGTGACACACATCTCAAAGTGTGAAAGTGCTCTGCTGCTTTTGTGTGTTGGGCCACTGAGTCCACGCTGCTCTTTGTCTCGTCTCGGTTCATTTCTCAGGACCTGGTCCGGTCACTGATGTCTCAGTGTCCATTCACATTTCCGGCTGCTGTAAACACAAACGCTCACATGAAGAACACAGTTTACCACCAAGGTTTCTGTAACAGCTCCTTTACTGGACTGTGGTTTATGTAATGTAAATTTAAATTCTTCTTTTAATTCAGTATGTTGTTGTTTAAGTGTTGAATGTTGGGCGCCCCAATAGCTCAGTTAGTGGAGCAGGCGCCCCTTATAACAAGGCTGAGTCCTGACCGCGGCAGCCCGGGTTCAAATCCAACCTGCGGCCATTTACGCATGTCGCCCTCTCTAAAACTGTCTCACTGTCCTATCATTAAAGGCTTGAAAATGCCAAAAATAATCTTTAAGTGTTTAATGTGGTCACAGATTAAAGGGTAGAAAATATACTGCAAAAGTCTCTTTTTGTAAAAAGTTGTAAAAATGGACGTTTCTATTGGCTCCAAACATCTCTCAACATGGCGACAGCTGAGCCGGCAGCTCGTAGCTAACGGCAAAGAAGAGGTCGCTGAGAGGTGAAAGTTAATTTTTTGTTCCATTGCGTTGTTGGCGCCCAGCAGCACAGCTACGTTTCTGCCATTTTGGACTGAAAGCGGCTACCGGACACCAGTTAAACGTTCGCCTACAAAGTGCCGTACAAAAGTTAAACTAAATTATTTCTATTCTATTGTAATATATTTAATACACAGAGAAGATGCATTTCTAGTGTTACTTTGAAAATAACTAAATCAAATAAAAGTCTATTGTGGGCATTTAAAAGGGGACATAATGCTGCAATCATTGTCACAATATCAGACGTTTGTGTCAGCAACAGCTTAACGGCTTGTATCACAGCATTTAGTTACAACACAGTTTGTTTTATTCTCTTTATACAACACAAAATTCATCCTGTTATCGCTTTTTAAGGACCTGTGATCACAAAATATTATGTACAATTATTAATACATCATCCTCTAATCTCTCCTGTAGTTAAATCCTTCCTTGTGATGTCCACTCAAACAACGTCAAAGGTAATGAACTGTTTTTTTTTTCATCTCTATCTCCGATATGATATGCTGCATTAATGTGGTTGTAGATCGACGGGCCTCGGGGCGCTGAGGACAGAAGACGCCTTCGGCTCCCAGCCAGAACCAGAACCCAGAGAATAATCAGGCCACTGCTGTCACACTGACACAAACAATAGTCTGTTTACTACGTTCTCACACCGACACACAATACCACCTGGTATCCTCCAGTCTCTCATCAGAGCATCGGTATCGCCCAATTTTCGCCTTGTTGACTGCAATCGGCTTATCGGCAAATAATATGATATTCACCGATGGAAGTGACCGATGTTTATGTGTTGCATTCATTCTGTGCCGGGTACTTGTATACAGGCGTAACGGGCTTTTGAAGCAGTTATTTTTCATGTGAAAGAAGGTTATATTAAAGCTTGTTTCATAAATTTGTACGATTTTAATTTGTGCTCATTCAAGCTACGAATGAAAGGCTTAATGACTTTAAGAGTGAAGACAGCTCAGTTATCTTTTTTATAATGAAGACGTCTTTGTTTCCCTGGCACCAAAGGGTGACTCTGATGACATACATGTTGAAAATCAAACATTTTTACTGTATTAATTTATATATTTCCAAAGTAAAAGTCCCTACAAGTGTATGATTCATCTTTTCCCCGTTGTCTAGCGTTAAAAACGTTAGCAAAAATTGCAATAAATTGTAAAATCAAATCACAATACTTAAAAATTGCAATACCTATCGAATCAGCACCCAAGTATCGTGATAGTATCGAATCAGGAGATGGGTGTATTGTCCCAGCCCTAGTGTTTTGCTGTCCAGGTAACATAAAGTTTAGTGACTCACTGCAGTAACAGAACAATAGTCTCTAAATACTCAGCTGACACGCCTGTTTCAGTTCATTAACAGTCAAATGTTAAGCAAGACAAAATGACTTAAAAGATGAATCAATTATCAAAATAGCTTCAGATTAACTTTCTGTTGACTTATTATTAAGTATCAACTTGTTTCAGCTCTACTTTACAACTGAAACCAACTCACTGCAGTAAATCTGACACCACTGAGCTCATGAGCAAGATAAGTCAATCACAACAAACACCTGAGAGGAACTGAGCCTCCTCTCTTCCTCCTCCCACCGCTCTGGTGAGCCACCTGGCCCGGCTGCAGCCCGATACTGAGCCCCAACAGATGGAGGAGTGGTCTAAGCAGAACCATCTGGAGGCTCAGGACATCCTTCAGGTGTCTGTCAGCTGTTCAACAGGCCTCAAATATATCCACACCAGCAGCCAGAGGGCTTCTAGTGATGTTTTCATAGGAACCCCAGTCAGCCAGTGTTGAGAATAACAACTGCAGGGCTGCAACCAATGTTTACTTTCATTATTTTATGGATTAATCACTTGGTCTATAAAATGCCTGGTGTGAAAATGGTGAAATATGTCACATCAGTTTCTCCTTTTGTCTGACCAACAGTCCAAAACCCAAATCTAGTCAGTTTACACTCAGACTCCTCACACTGGAGAAGCTGGAAGCAGAGAATAGATTAATTATTCCAGCTTTTAGTAAGTGTTAATAGCACAGGAATGGAAGGATAAAGCATTTAATCAGTCTATATATAACTGAACAAGACTGTCAGAACACGTAGCTCCAAGTACAGCGAGTCTGCTGAATCTGCCCTTGTAAAGTTACCAAAAAGTAAAATGGCTTACAAACATATTGTTGTTGTTGTTTTCCTCTGACTAGTTAAATAACATTAAATATTAGTTGTGATTAAGGGATTGCTTTTAACCTGTTAAGTTGGGGGGGTTCAGTTTATCATCCTTTGAGATTTGATCTGAACAAACAAGTCAAACCTGTAGTTTATAATCAGTGATACTGGATGAGAACATGTTATCAGACGGCCGTACAGTCTGTTGAGATTATTATCACTGATTTGGGCTCTCCATGTTAACATAAAGTGGTTTGTTTTCAATGACAGCCATTAAACCATAAAACAGTAGAATCATTCCTACAGTTTGTTCCCAGGGTCCTTATTGTAAGAGCTTGGTGAGGGATATCCTCACAGTTCAGAACGAAGAGAGATGGGCGTTTCCAATGCAGTTTGATGGTTAAAAATCCATTCAACCACTGTGGTTTCATCATATTGACCCAGGGAAACATACATTGAACATGTGACCTAGGGAAGCACATCCCTGCCAGTAAAAGTAAGAAGAAAAAAGACTACTGATGATGAAAAAAGGAAATGTCATCATGACAAACTTTCACGAAATTACTTGGTATCGCAAAATAATGACAAACTTTCTCAAAATAATAACATACTATGTCATCACTTTGACATACTAAGTATTTATTTCGAGATAATGTCATTATTGTGAGATGCTAAGTCATTATACTGTCATTATTTTGAGATACTAAGTTATTATTTCATACTATGTCATTATGGAAGTTAAGTCATTATTAGAAACGGGCTTTCATACATTAATATGTCATATTAAGAGGATATTGAGCTGGAGAACATGCAGAACCCCTGGGAACACACAGAACCCTGGGAACATACAGACCATGGGAACATGTAGAACCCTGGGAACTTGTAGAACCCTGGAAACATAGAGAACCCTGAGAACATAGAGAACCCTGGGAACATGTAGAACCCTGGAAACATAGAGAACCCTGAGAACATAGAGAACCCTGGGAACATAGAGAACCCTGAGAACATACGCACCCAAAACAGTAAACTAGCTTGAACTACAGAACCCTGGGAACATGTAGAACCCTGGGAGCATACAGAACATATAGAACCCAAAACAGTCACCTAGCTTGAGCTACAGAACCCTGAGAACACACATAACCCAACGCAGTGACCTATCTTGAGCTACCTATTATTTGTCTAGAGGCTGCTAGCAGCTCGGCTAACAACATTAGCTCTGCAGTGACTCCGTGGATTCCTGAGCAGAATGTAAACAACAGACCACCACGTCCTCACTGCTGCTAGCTGTAGCTGCTGTTAGCTACAGGAGCGCATGGTGGTAAAGGCAGCACACTAAATACGCTGAATTACTACCAGGAGGAGTTAATCTAACTGTGTGAAGAGCTCACATATAGCCTGAAGGTTAAATAACCGGTGAAACAGTGAAGAGCAGAGTAGATAGGGCGGCCGGTCTCACCTCGAACTGCCAGTGGGCCGCTTGTAGGAGCTGCTTCGCCTGATCCGCGGCGCATCCAGCCGTCAAAACAAACTGGTTGATCATCACTTGATGTCTCAGTTCCTCCATATTCACCGACATGACCGCTTTACCCAAAACACGCAGCTGCTTTAAAGTCAAAAATAAAACTAAATAAGTCCTCTGACGCCTTGAAACCCTTCAATCCTCACCGCCCTGCCTGTCTGTCTCACAGTGAGTCTCCGCAGCCTCCAGCAGCAGCAACAACAATATTTTCATGTCATCACCAACAACAAAGAGGAGCTCGCTCCTGATTGGACGGCTCCGGTACTAGACGAGCGCTGATTGGCTGAAGCCTTTTAAACTTACCAGTGCGCTTGTTTTACTATACAGAAACACCGCCGATGGGTGGAGTCGAGCAGATTCTCAGTCAATAACAAGCTCTCCGCCCCTCTGTGGTTACTGTGCCGGTTTGTCCACGTGATTTTATTCATGTCCTGTTACACTGACGTCATGTGTTTGATTGGATATTTGGTGAATCCGCAGAGCTGATTGGCTGCTTCCTTTGGCAGGTATGTGAACTAAACACACACACACACACACACACACACACACACACACACACACACACACACACACACACACACACACACACACACACACACAAACACCCTACATATTTAATATGTACTTATATATGTTTTCTTATATATTTATTTTTAATAGATCCTATTATTATTACACTTACACACCAAAAACTGACAATAACCTGTTATTTTCAGGTGGAATTTTATTTCATTCTCACTGTGCAATATCATTTTCTACTTGTGCAATTTTGTTAATAGTCTGTTTATTGTCAATACTGTATATACTCCTCCTAGCTGATTGGCTGCTTCCTTTGGCAGGTATGTGAACTAAACACACACACCTTACATATTTAATATTTACTTATATATGTTTTCTTATATATTTATTTTTAATAGATCCTATAGGTAGGAATTATTATTATTAGTAGTAATAGTAGTAGTATATAAACTGGGTGCTAATATGCAACAAACTAGTTTTGTACACAATATTTATGCATGTATTTCTAATATATGTTGTTGTATATGTGATGTGTTATTTTAACATGTTCATACCTGAAAGTATGGCGTTCATAGTTACTTAACATAGGAATGTGCAATATAAATAAGGTAACACGAGGTGTCATATGCAATTATGTGTTTATTTTGCAAAATGTTTGAAAAGTAAATCTTTTTATCTAAAATATATTTTCTATTAGACCTCAGTAAATTAAGGAAACCTCTTGGGAAGCTGCAGGATTCATATAAAAAGCAAGTGATCAGCCTTGTTTCATCAGGTTTTTATTTAATTAGAATTGTAAGGAACAAGTGATCTATTTCACCACCATCATTTTAATGTTGGCATCCTGCAGCAGACTGCATCCTGATCGGAACATCCTGATGCACTGGACTAGAACTGGACCAGAACGGTCCTCCTGATAGAACAAGACTAATCTTCTTATCACGTGAGTCCTGCAGGCTGTCGGCTGTCTGTGAATAATTCAGCGGTGGTGCAGGTGAAAGCACATGTGACAGAGGAAGTCTATCTATTATGTATTGTTGGAGGGTGTCATTACCTGAAGGGTGTTTGGTGCTGGACGACAGAAACCTCTTGAACAACGCCTGACAGTTTTAAGTGTATATTTAACCCCAGGTTCCCCTTAAATCTTTAACATTAAAATCATCTTATTCCACTCTGTCTGTCTGACAGTATCATATATATTCTGCTTGTTTACAATGAGCGAAATATTCAAGATTTCCATCAGATGGAAACAGGCTAAAGGCCACATTCACACCTGGTATTAACATTTGATCTGGATCCACTGGTCAAAATGTTTACATCTGACTTGGCCGAGATCTGGTC
Source organism: Helicolenus hilgendorfi (assembly GCA_916700815.1). Lineage (NCBI taxonomy): Eukaryota > Metazoa > Chordata > Actinopteri > Perciformes > Sebastidae > Helicolenus > Helicolenus hilgendorfi. Next base: position 6,198 of record CAKALG010028091.1, on the reverse strand, counting down.
ACAATGCGTGATACTCTGTATTAGTACTTTTACTGTAACAGTTGTTGTTCAGTCATCTGTCTGTGGATCAGCTCTCTGATTGGTTGAAGGATGTTTCTCCACCAAAACAAGAACACACTGTAGAGATGCTTCACGTTAAAGCTCTGGAGTGAATGATTAACACCAGGCTGTCTCCACAAACTGGACTTTGTCACAGAAAGTCCTGTTTGTTTTCTAAAACACATGCTGGAGTCCATCAACGTGACTCCACCTCCACCCAGGTGTTATTATTATTATTATCATGAGACAGATGTTGGATGCTGATTCAGGGTCAGTTAACACACACATACAGGTCTGTTGAGCTCATCCCCTGGTCAATATGTTGCACATTCCTGTACAAAACTGTACAGCTCCTCCACTTTAAACAGATATTTGCGTATTTCTTCATATTTTTCTTATTTTCTATTGTCAATTTTTCAATTTTCTATTTTGTCTCTTGACATCTGCATTGTTTATTATTATGCACCAAATCACCAAGAAAAATCATTTTATCTGCAAAACTACTTGGCAATAAAACAGTTTCTGATTTCTGGACTTGCATGTGGCTTTACTGCAGTAAAGGTACTTCTAGCATACTGTAAAAACACCCTGTTACAGTAAAAGTACTAATACCACACTGTAAAAAATACTCTGATACAGTTAAAGGATTAATACTACACTGTAAATATACCCTGTTACAGTAAAAGTACTAATACCACACTGTAAAAATACTCCTTTTGCAGTAATCTGCTGATTATTTACTCCATTAATCGACTGATTGATGGTTATGGTGTAGTCATGATACCAAATAATGTCTTATATGCACAAATAAAATAGTTATTTTATCTATAATAATATTGTAGTGTTATAGTTAATATTTGTATAAGCCTAACATTTCCTTTCTAAACGTGATTAAAACCCTGACCCTGCATATTAGAAGCATTCATCCACTGACACTCAGCTTCTGTCACAGTAAATCTGTTCGTTCATCATTAAATGGTGTCTGTCGCCCTCATCTGTCCAACAGCTAGCACTACTTCTAAAAACAAAACCGGTCAAAGCAGAACACATTTACTACATTAAGATTTCAAAGAGTTATTATAATCTAAATGAAAGATTTTTTATGCATAATGCTTGTGTTCCTTCTGCAGTGTCAGCTACTCTTTATAAATAAACTAAATCATCACAGTAAAAAATCATCAAGCCTATTTTTTGTGTAACTTCTCTTTTCTAACAGTCATCTCTTTCAGCCATAAGGACATTTCCACTATTCTTCTTTTTTCCATAAACACACTGTACATAATATTAAATTAATGTAGGAAATTATGAATCAACAAACTTTTACTCTGAGGTCACCGAGCTCTCGAGATAAAAGTTCAGACCCAGTTTGAGGTTCAATAGAAACATTTTGACGGTTAATTCAATTTATCTTTGGACAAAGCAAGAGCCCCCGTGCAATTTACATTTCATGCATGTGTCTGGATATAATGAGTCATATTTCTTTATAGTTTTAATCTAAATTTTGTTATCTGACCGTATGTGTCCTTTGCTGTGTCTGTCTGTCTGAGTCAAGTCCACCATCAGACTTCAGCCACATTTTCCTCTATAATCCCTCTGAGTCGACTCCCTGACCCTCTCTGTGAGGTTACTGTGGTTGGCTGCTCCCTCTCTCACCTTTGACCTCTGACCTCTGCTGGAGTTTAATGTGATTTGATGCTGGGGCTGAGGGGGAACGAGGGCGTCTGAAGACTGTCTCGACCCTACAGGGTTTGAACAATGAGACGTGACTACAGACGGATGTTGTGATCAAAAACAATGATGTCAGGAGTGAAACAAAGACCAGGACCTGTTTCCTGTTCCCTCCAGCTGACTGGTTTTACTGGTTGGATTGTGTTGCTTTGTTTTCTATCAGCCAGTAGTATGGTATAGTATGGAATACCAAATATAGGACAGTATAGTGTGGTATGGTATTGTATAGGTCATTATAATATAGGGCAGTATAGTATGGTGTAGTATAGCATGGCACGGTATAGTATAGGTCAGTATAGTGTATATTATAGTATTGTATAGTATTGTACTACTGTATATGGAGAACCTCCAGTCTTCTAATCTGGACCTTACTTGACTTTCTTCCTTGTTTCAATCTTTGCCTTCTTTAGTGGTGGAAAGTAAGTGAATGCATTTACTCAAGTACTGTACTTAAGTACAATTTCTAAGTACTTATACTTGAGTATTTCCATTTTAAGTTTTACTTCTACTCCGCTACATTTATTAGACAGCTTTAGATACTTTACAGATAAAGATTTTACACACAAAACACATGATCATCTTATAAACTCATCATAAAGTAGTTAAAAGCAGCTATAACAGTAACATGCTGCTCTATCATTGATGTATCAGTAATATAGTAGAATATAATAGAAAATAATATAACATTCACAGGCCATTTTACTGCATTAAGACTACTTTTACTTTTGATACTTTAAGTACGTTTTGTTGACAACACTTTTTACTGAAGTAGGATTCTGACTTCTTGTAATGGAATATTTTTTATGTTGCTGTATCAAAGTAATAAATCTGAATACTTCTTCCACAACTGAAAATATGTAAGCTAAATATAATAGAGACTTCATGAAGCTGATTTACATTACAAATTAAACACTGTTATATTATTATTTAATATGATTTATTGTCAACAAATGATGGATCTTGGTTTCTCATCTAAACTAACACTCTCCTTTTATGAAATATACTGTATATTTAAGACTTCTTTACACGAGTGTTGTCACATCACTTTACCTTGATTAATGTTGTTTTATACACTATTTTGTCTGCACACTATCTGTCACCTGTTTGCAGGTTTAAGATGTTTGAAAAACAAGAACTGTAGAACTGGAAAATGTCAGTGAATGTGTACAGATTTATTTACTTTCAAAGGGACTGAAATTATGTCAAATGGAAAAAAACATCATTTCACTTTCTGTCTTTATTTTAGCAAATGTTTGAGTTTGAATAGACGGGACATCCATGCACCTTTATTTTGAAGTAGATCTCCAGAACTTATAGTGGATGAAACACACCTGTGTTTTTAATACATTTAAATCAGTTTCATCTCTTTCAATTGAGTGAGCAGCAGTGGAGATGAGACACTGTGACCTGTTAGAAGCAGCACGTGGTGCTCTCAACACATCCAGCTTTGAAGAGACGTCAGGACGCCAGAGATGAGGAAGCCTTTTTATTGCTTTACAGTTGTCTTTGTGAGGGGCCTCAGGAAACCACTCAGCCACACTAATACAACGTTCAAGGGGCCAAACCTTTTTGTTTCGCCTTTCTCTCCCTTTCTGTCGTATGAACAAAAGTACATTCCTGCACACACACACACACACACACACACACACACACACACACACACACACAGACACACACACCCACGCACACACACACACCAGGTCCAACCTCTGGGTCCAACTTTTAGTTTGTTACTGATTGAATATATTCAGAGATGAAGCCAGAAATGTTCTTCTTATACTGTCGTCATGTGTGCAGAATGAGACCAAAGGTGGAAAAAGTATTCACATGAGTCAAAGTACTCATACCACAATGTATTAGTACTCCATTACAAGTAAGTCATGCATTTGATTATATTTTGTATATCTATATATAACATTACATAACACACACACACACACACACACACACACAGCAGTATTCTCAGTGTCATGCAGTAAAAGTACACCAGTATTCTCAGCCTCATGTGGTAAAAGTACATGTGACTGATATCTGATTCTATAGTGAAGCATCAGTGTTAGAGCAGCATGTTGGAGCAGGTGGAGCTACTTTAACTACTTTATATACAGTTATAGTTTAGTCCAGTGGGTCCCAACCTAGGGGTCGGGCCCTTTCTCTCTTTATTTCAGCAAATGTTTGAGTTTGAATAGATAAGACGTCCATGCACCTTTATTTTGAGGTGGGCCTCCAGAACTTTCAGTGGATGAAACACACCTGTGTTTTTAATACATTTAAATCAGTTTCATCTCTTTCAGATGAGTGAATGTGAGCAGCGGTTTATTTTTATATAGCGTCAAATCATACCAGAAGTTATCTCAAGACACTTTTCATATAGAGCAGGTCTAGACCGTACCATGATGTAGTGGAGTAGAAGTATAAAGTAACATAAAATGGAAATACCTCAAAATTGTATTTGAGTTTGTTACTTTTGCTTCTGTAGCTTCATATTTAGCACACTTACAGTCAGTCTCTCTTTTATGTTCTGAAATTAATGAAATACCTGGAGTTTAATTACCTTATAATTAGAGTAATCCTCAAGTAAAAAAGACCCGTGTTGGGTCCGCGGACCTCAGCTTGAGAACCTGCACGGCAGCAGCCTCAGTTGACTTGAGAGTGATTAAAAATGAAGCGCTATAGAAACCAGCAGGCCAATGGAGGCTGCTGAAGCTGTTTACAAGGAGGGGGTGTACCGTTTCTATGGTTGCTGGACAAACCTCCTGCTCCAGGTATTAAACTGCCTCCCAGACGGATCCTGCAGCCCGCTGAGTCCCGGTACAAAGACCTCCACAGAGGAGCAGAAGAAGAAGCACCGGACACAGGAATTCCTCTCTTTAGTTGACAACAGGTGCACTAAACGCAGGCTGAGAGGCTCAATACGTGCTGCTCATCTGGGATTTAAAAAGGTCCCCACTCAACAACATAACCGCACACAGAAGGTGAGTTTTATTCTAACTTTATTCTAACAAGATTCATATTCCACCTGTAAAAACTTCATGTGTAAATTAGTATCATTTAAATCTTCCATTTACATGAATAATAAAAAAGTTATTAGCATATTATTTTATACAAATAGTGACTGTAAATAACTGATTAATTATAAGTTCATTTACTGCTGCACTTTTTAAGCCTGAGGCACTGCCTTTTGAAAGACAGTTAGATATTGTATATTTGTTACGAATTCTGGCGTCTTCTCGTTGATTTTTGGTACTGGTTGTAATTTTCTGGACAGTGATATGTTTTTGCTATGGTTTAGTTTAATAATAAACTTAATTGAGTGAACCATGTCCTAAATATATTTTAAGTGTAAAACCTCCCAAATGTGCGAATTTCCTCAAAGGTGACGCTCAAACTCCGTCTAAATTATAATAATAATATTTGATAGTATGTTTTAAGTTGTTTTCATCCCTTTAATAAGTGTGTTTGGGTTAAAAGGTGTCGTTGGTAATGACGTGCGCTCTTCTCCTCTCTGCGAGGAGCGTCAAGTGCGCAACTGAGTTCTTCAGGAAAGTTCTGAGACAGAAAAAGGGGGGATGGTAGGGGAGGGGAGGTTATATTCTCAGATTATTTTGAGGTTTTAGTTTCCTCATGTTCTCACCACCGACACGTCCAGGTGACAGACTGGATTTAAATCTCCACATTTGAAAGTCTTTCACTTTTACGCACACAGTGGCTCTGTTTCCAAATAGATCATCATGGAATAATCCACCTCTGGAATGCAACTTCCCATAGAGAAACGATCATCTAACTCTGTATCCACTTTAAAAGACTTTTGAAAACACACTTTTTAGGATAGCATTCCTATAAGTAGAAGACTGGGTATAAATATATGTATGTATACATCTGTTTCTGGACGCATATTCACATTTATGTATATATACTGTATATTTGTTTTATCAACTTGTCCTACCATTTTACCACTTCTATTATTATTGATATGTTCTGTGATGTTCTGTTTTAGCAGTTACCATATCTTTTACTTTATGTATCTGCTTTTATTGTCTTGTGAAGCACTTTGTAACATCTGTTTTGAGAAGTGCTATATAAATAAATGTATTATTATTATTATATATAAAACCCTGGGAACACACAGAACCCTGGGGAACATACAGAACCCTGGGAACATATAGAACATTCAGAACCCTGGGAACATATAGAACCCTGGGAACATAGAACCCTGGGAACATACAGAACCCTGGGAACATATAGAACCCTGGGAACATACAGAACCCTGGGAACATAGAACCCTGGGAACATACAGAACCCTGGGAACATATAGAACCCAGGGAACATACAGAACCCTGGGAACATATAGAACCCTGGGAACATAGAACATATAGCACCCTGGGAACATACAGAACCCATTATTTATCTGCTTTTATTGTCTTGTGAAGC